>JARHVA010001023.1:642500-835000 GCA_037957365.1 Torreya grandis | reverse complement strand
TGAACAATGGTACCTTGCCATCTAACTTGTGACATAGCACCCATTGTGTCATAATCCCTATCATATATTTTTGAATATCTAGAATATGTGATGTATATACATCATCCATACTAACTCTCCATCCTCCCAAAATTATCTCTAAGCTTTTAGCCTGCATGGCTAAGGCTCTCCTCTCTTTTATGTTGTTTGGTATCTTTATGGTCACTAGTGCTCCTATTATGGGCAGCCCAAGGATGGCATATACATCCTCTAGTGTGATGGCCACCTCTATCACATACCCATCCACCTCTCATCTGAATGTGTTAGTCTATCATTCCTATAAACCAAGGAACATGAATTATAGATCACCACTCTTGGGGATCTTACACATATCAGCTATGATTCTTAAACCTATAGATACTAGTATATCCCTATCTCCATCTGAAAATCACTCCAATAATGTTGGTAATTAGGACACATACACTAATCTCCAAAACCTCTATCATCTTTAAAATGAATAAAACACAAGGGATGTATCAGTTCTTTCATGTCATGTATAGTCATAATACATTCTTTTTACATATTTAATTTAAAAAAAAGCCTAATTACTTTTAAACTTATTCATTTTTATTCATTTTACCCTATTTCTAGCCTACTCATAACCTCTTTCCCTCTTTTGGTCATTTTTGGACATTCTATCCCTCTTTCATCCTTTTTCATGTTTATCCATATTTAGTCTAGTTCTTTGGTCATACTAATTTGACCAATTTTTCCTTATTTTTGCCTAGTTGACTTCAAAATCTTATTCAACCTTCTTATTTCCCCCTTCCCAGTGTTGCATTATCATTCTAGACCTTTTAAATCAGTTGGAAAACTACATTAGGTTGATAACATATAGAATGTATAGGGTCAACCCATACCTACTAGGTTGACACTATAGATTCTACCTAGTTTCAGCCTACTAGGTCAATTGGGTTGACCTAATTCATTTTGCCTGTTGACCCCTTGAATTTTCCTAAAAAAAGTGCATTTTTTCCACTTTCTTCCTAATTCCTCTAAACCTATTTCATATCTTGCTATTTAATACCTCTAGAATCTAATTTTGTCTCATTCTGACATCTAGAAATGATTGAAATTCAAAATTATTAAAAATACACTTAATTCTCTATAAATATCTAAAATTGGTTTAAGATTCATAGTTGCATACCTATAATGCACCCGTTGCTACCTCTAGGCATACCTCTTGTCTAACTTGTCATCTCCTTGCCATCCTAGTTCATTTTAATCTCCAGATCTATTTTTTCTCTCTTTCACAAGTTCAAATAACAATAACTTGTCTTTTTTCCTATTTAAAAACACTTTTCAAAATTCAAAATTTTCATTTATTTTTAGGCAGATTCCTTATTTTGTCTATATCTTTATTTTTGCTCATCCATTTTCAAAACCATAAAATTCATTATATTCATGATGATATATAGATTATTTTCCACTATCATATGCCTATTTTCCAAAAATTATTATTTTTGGCTATTTTTTGCACTAACTTTTATAGGTTTGCCTATTTTCACATTGGATACCTTCATTTTTTCTTGTAGTCTAATTTTTTTTATATAACACTAAGGTAAGTAAAGTTATGTTTTTTTCAATTTTATCCTTTCCTTTATCTTATTTACTAGTTACTACACTTTACTTAGCATCAATATTGTGTGTTATCATGTTTTATCCTGAAGCACCATCCTAAGTTACACTCATGTGACATGTGATGAGATTCAAGTGGGGCAATGTATACATATAATATTTTCAAAATTTTATTTCTTATTGACACATTGTATTTTATAAGAACCCATCAAGTCTCAATCTATCTGAGTTCATGCCATAAGGGTGCACCAGGAAAGGGGTGGGAAGACCATTGGTGTTTCACAAGATTGTTGTCCCTTTTTCCACTTACCATCTACACACTCATCTCCTAAAAACATTTAACCTAAGCTTATTTTTATTAGTCCTAACTATTCCAATCATTTTCCTCTTTCCATCATCCTTTTCTTGCCTTAATTCCCTTTTAGACTATCAACTATACTAGGTCAATTAGGGTTGACCCTATACAGTTTAGGTGTATTATTCACATTTTAGGTCTGTTAGCCTTTTAGTCAACCTAGCTCAGACCTAGTGAATTGTCTCCTAAAATGTATAGGGTTGACCATGGTCAACCCTATACAACTAACATTTTTAGGAGGATTTAGGGTAAGATCCACCTATATATACAAGTTCATTTCCAACCATTTTTAGAGAAAATAAGTGAAAAATAATAAGTGCAAATGAACATTTTTTATTGACCATTCTACTTGAATAATAAAGCTTAGGGTTCCATACTTTATTTTGAGATACGAATCTTATCTTGTGGAGAATTCTTTTGGATACATAGATAGGTTATGTATCCTAGATCTGATTTGTATTTATTATCCTTACATACCATAACAATATCTTATGAAGCACCTTGGCCAAGGGAGAGATTGAGGCTCAATGGGTTCATCTTTAAAGGTAAGTATTACTAACTTTATTTCTCCTTTATAATAGTAGATAGATAATACAATTATGCTTCTCTCCCATGCATTAAGATTATATATAAATTGACATGAGTATATCTATTTTTTTCATGTTTAGGTTTAGTTTAGTTTGTTTTGTTTATAACCCTTACTTTGTGCCATAAGATTTGGTGTGCACTAGATTATATTTACTTTCTTGTTTATTATAATAGAGTGAATATCAAAACTTAGGACTCTTTTAGGGTTGTGACATGATTGTGTTAGACTGTAAGCTTTTTAAACCTACCTCACATGGTGTATTATGACAAATGATCCCCTAATCAAGTCTAGTGGATCCCCATATTGGTCATGATCCTGCTTAACAAATTTATTTCTAGTTGGAAGTGTAGTATGCTCTATCTTCTTCAAGCTAGAATAAATGTATAGACATGATGCATTTATGATTTCATATAGAGATTAACTAATTATGTATTGTATATATACTTTCATATATCCCTTCAAGTTCTATGCATATAACATAACCTTCATATGAGATATTTATGTATGAGGAGCCTAGTCTAGAGAGTGTGTAAATGAATTTAATCCTATTTTAGTTTTATTATGTTGTCAAAGAAGCAAGTATAAGGGACATAAGATCATTGGTGAATCACCTCAAGTTTTATTTTTAGTTTCCTTCTTTCCTCTTTTTTGATCAAGTCATAAAGTAGGATTAGTCTAGGTGATTCACTAAGAGAACCAACCCTTTCTAGAGATTTACCCCTCATATAATATCACCCATATTATGAGGGATGTTTTCATTGTATTAGTTAAAAGGAGAAGCCTTAAAACTAATCCCCTAAAGGGTGTATTCCAACTTGATGATAATTTTTATCACACTTAGTGGGATAACATCCTAGTTGAGAAGTTGGTGTTATTCTTAGTCATTGTAGCATTTGAAGACACTTTATGTGCACCTAGAGACTCCATTTTTCCTAGTTTCATGTCAATTCCACATGGTTATTCAAAAAATAGGTCTGATTCTTACTATTTTTCAATGGTTGTCCCAAATTATATGTTTGTTCCTTTTAATGGAGGTATCCCTTTAACCCATACTCAGTATGATGACATCCCAATTACAACCCTTAAGAACTTGCTATACTTCATTGGTGAGGATGCTACTACCCTATTAAGCACATCCAAGACATAGACAATATATGTGTAGTCAACCATATTATAGAGGATAACATAGTAGTTAGGATCCATGCATCTTCATTAAATGGTAAAGCTCTCCAATGGTTTAGAAATTTATGGCCAAATTCTATCCATGGTTGGGGTTATCTAGGGAAGTGAATTTGTAAATAATTTGAAAATAAAAGTGATAATATTACCCTCATAAAATATCTCACTACCATAAAAATAACTCCATATGATCTTATGACTAACTTCAATATTATATTTCATAGAACCTAGGATAGAATCCCACCCTTGGTTAAACCCTCAACCATGCTTCCTTCCTATATTTATTAAGGGATATAAATAGTGATCTTATTGTCATGGTTCAATCAATGGATGGAAACACTCTTGTAGATGAATATGATCTCACTATAAGGGCATAAAATTATTTAGTCCATGTTGGTTAAATAAGACCGAATTCTCTGATACCCATATTTCTTGAGCCTCTATCCAATCATCCCACTTCATCTTCTATTCCTATAATGGCCAACCAAGAAATCCCATTTGCAATCACTCTCAGTGAGTTACAAGAAGTTAAAAACTTCATAAAAAGCCTTGTAAATGAGCTAAAAGCCTTCAAGAAGTAATAATTACAAAAAAAAGTCCATATCAACACTTCAATAAAGATTATTAGCCTCATAAGCAATCCATCCAAGGCACTACACAAGTCCAAACTCATGCCTCATATCTTAGTCCATCTAATGTGAAAAATTAAGTTCTTAAAGTCACTCCTAAATCTCTTATGGTTCAACATGTTTCAAAACTTTAGGGGAAGTAATCTAAATCAACTCCAAAAAAGGAAAAAGTGTAGAAATAAACACAATTTGATCCACTTCTCTTGAATTGTGAGGAGAGTGATTTTGGGATCATGAATCTAAATGAAGGGCTAACATTGGAAACTTAGTGATTTTATTAGGAAAAGGATGATATCATTCCAAATATGGATTCACAAGCCACAAAAGAGGATGTTTTAGTTGTGAGGTTGTTTCTCTTATTGAGGATTTTTTTGAATTCTCATTTGATTATTACGCAAGAGGTTATTATGAATTCAATTAATCTTATTATATAGAGGATGTAGGTCTAAGATTTTATTGTATTTATGAGTAAGGCACCTCCATAAAATCTCCCATGAAGTCCAAATAAACTCTTGATGAAGTATGATAGCATTTTTTAAACTCCTTAATGAATTTGAGGATGCCACTAAGCAAGATGAAGACATAAATGAGGCTACAACAAGTAAATATCAATTTGACATGCCCAAGATAACTATTATGTCTAGTCCCTCATATCATTAATAAGGTCTTCATGAAGAATGGTAGTAGTGTTTTGAGATTAATCAATAATTTAAATTCTTTCAAGCCATTAGGACCTAAAGGGTAGGAATAAGAGACTTATGATGATTAGACTATGGAGATGAATGCCAATAAGTTACCAAGAGACTTTGTCAATCCAAAGAGCATCCTTGACTTAGTTTAGTAGCTATAAGGTAGCCAAATGGATTTACTTGACCAAGAGAGGTAATATGAGGTGGAGTTCATAATTGAGTTAATTCCCTTGAAATTTGGTAAGTTATGTTACCAATCTCAAGAATAAGTCTCAGCTTACCCTTACTAGTCATATGGTTGTATGCTCATGGGGAGTCACAAAGATCTTCGAGGTTTTTTCTTTGACCTAGGTGGAGTATATGTCTTGCCTTTAGCATGTACATAGTAGTGTAATGTTTTTTCCTTCTTTGAAATGTTGGTTGAACATTTTTTTCATTAGTTTAATTATTTTTTCTCTTCCCTCAAGTGTTATTGCACATCTTGTTGTTTTTATTTTGCCTCTTTACTTTATATTTTGGAGGTGATTTTCAATTTTCTTTAAGTTGGCCTAGTAGGGTATATCTTTTAGTTTGAGTTCCTTTTTGAATCTAGGCCCAATGGATATGAAAAGGTAATTGGTTTAAGTGTTTAGATAGATAAACACATTTGAAATATCTCCATAACATTAGTTATTCTATCCACCCATGGTCCCTAGAATATTTTCCTACTTGGAGAGGATAATTTATTACAAAAGTCAATTGAGTACAGCCTTCTTGCAATAAATTTATTGATACTTATTTAATTAGGACCTTATGTATATTATATGAATTAGGTTGGTGTGTTTCCCATTAAAGAGTGTATCAAAAGTCTTATATATAATCATTTTAACATTTTCAAAGTTTTACTCCATAACTAAAGGTTCACAAATATGCCCACCAATATAAATATTATCAAAGTCTTGCATAGTTTCATGTTCAAATTTGAGTCTTTTAAAGGCAATTCAATGAGAAATGTGATAAAATGGAGTTGTAAAAAGTTATCAAAGTTCACAAGCCCTCATTATAGCCTAAATTTCCTCCTCTCATAACATACCAAAAGAGGTCTCAAAAGTGTATTTAAAGGTAAAAGGCAGTCAAATATCATACTTTGAATCCATTTAAGTCATTTTATACAAAATAAACCTTCCTTAATGTCTTGAAATCCACCAAATGTTTGATAAATTCCCCCATGCCTACCTTCATATCTAATAAGTCAAAATGATTTTATAAACTGTTATTTCCCTCCATTTTACCTTTTAGTGGTTGTCATTCCTCTTCTAATATGGGGAAGTTCCTTGTAATATCCCAAAATCATTTCACATTAGCTTAGTTATGGAGGTTTCATGGTTTTTAGAGCATTTTAAAGGGTTATTCAATGCCAATTAGGTTCATTCATGGACATAAATGATATATTTCAAGAAACAAAGAAAAACAAGCTTCCATGAAGGAAGAAAAAAGGGCACTTTACGAGATTTTTAAGGAAAAAGTAGAGATTACATGGTCAATAATGGCTTATATGCATACAATGAATCTTGAGGAGGGTCTTCCACTCCTTATATGATAATATAAAATCCATATATAGTCATATTTAGGCTTTGAGAAAGGAAAACAAGGCATACAATGATCCAAATCCAACCAAAATAGTTGCAGGAGCTAATAGAAGATATATCATCCTTGTTCTCTCAATGAATGGTTTGAAAAAAATGTTGGAGGAGCTGATAAGAATTACTATGCATAATATAAAAGTTTTAAGATAAATAATAAGAGTGGGAGAGCTATGAACAATCATTAAGAAGGCATAAAATAGTTATAGGCAAGGTTTTAATAAGTTACTTGAGGTGCATCCTACCTTCTCATATTGAATGGTTTCAATGAGATGTCAGGAAATATTGGGAATGTTTTGTGATAAAATTTGGTGTCATTTATATTAAAAATAAATGAGTGATCCCTTGGATTCATGAGAATACCTATAGGTCTACAAGTTAAAATGGAGGTCTTTAATGCATTTTGTTGCTCCCATTGAAGGTGAATACTCCTCACATAAACTAGACAACTTCTCCCTTTTTATTTAATGTGACTTAAAGAATGTTCATGTTATTTAAGTTATAAATTTATAGGGTATTAATATTGATTCAATCTTAATAAAAGGTCACATGTATGAAAAAGGTGGGGGGCTATCTTCAAGGTTCGAGGGTGTCACTTCTTAATGAAAGAAACCATTAAGCAGGCCAAGAGAGCACTCCCCTTACCCCCATGATCATATTATATAGTTTGAATCATTAAATAAAATTATAAATAATTTTAAATTAAGTTTTAAAACTCATTGAGGTTACCTTTGTAGGTTTTTAGTAAAGGCAAGCTTTTCAACATTGGTTTCAAACTACAAAGAGAACTAACAGGCCTATATATTAATAATGGTGAAATTTTGTGTACATTAGTGGGATATTAATTATAATTTTTTGATTAATTAAATATAAACATCATCTTATCAAACATTCAAGACCTTAAAAGAATGGTCTATGCCTATAGGACATCAAGATGTAGTGTTTTGAGAAGGTTTCAATCTTGAAGGTGCTTATACAAGTCTACAGACCTAAAATTTGAGGTTTTTGGTAAATTTTGAATTATACACACCAAAAAAATATTGGAGAGGATATTAGGGTTTAATATAGTATTATAATAAAAATAATGATCTTTTTAAACCATCTATAACTCAAGATACATTTTTTTACTAAATGGGCATGCTTTTTGCCCTATGAGATGCAAGGTGCACAAAAAGGACCATAATTTGAGTTTTAGAGTTCCAAAACTTATAAAATTTGGAATAAAGGTATATTTTGAAATTTATAACTTTTAAAATTGGTCTCAGGTTTGTATAATACCTGAGTAAATAGAAAAAAAATTACATGCATGCAAAAAATGGTGAAAACTGATCTCCAAGGAAGCTAAAAGTGCCATAACTAAAGTTATAGTGATCCAAATTTTTTGAAACCTTATGTGTATGTGATACAAGGTTGTATCAAGGTAACTAAGGTGTTTTTAATCTTTTAAGGCCAATATATTAATGATTTATATCTCACTATGTACAACTAGGCCTTGTTTTAGGCCTAATTGAGTGAGTGAGCAGCTAGTATGGCCTCACCAAGGTTCAAGAAGATATAGATTAGTGTTAAAGGTCTACCACTAAAGGTCTAAGAATACATAAATAGGTTTTAAATAATAATAATATTAAGTATATGTTGAGAATAAAATAACAAGTTATCCAAGGTTCTATGCAAGGTTACAATGTTAAGAAAGAAGGTTGTAGGTCATCAAGACTCAATTCACAAACTTGTAAGGTATCTTGACATTAAATACCTATAAAATGAGCCTAAATACAATAGATGGAAGGTTAAATATGATATAAATCAATTTTATAGGCATAACCAAGGAAAGTACTGATAATTCTAGTTTCAAATATGTTACCATGCTCTTGAAGAGCCCTTATAATCTCTTCCACATTATGGTAATGATGTATGTTATGGTTCATGTTATGATCTCAAGTATATTATCAGGTTACAAGTCTAAAAAATATAATATTTATATTTAAGGCATCTAAAATTTTTAGGTTATTAAGTTATTTCACAAGTCTTATGAGCAGTGAGGAATGGATGCAAAGAGATGAAAAATTTGATTACAGGTTGTATATAAGACAAGATAATGATCAAACATGTAGACACATAATTATTTCATATCCAAGGACTCATGTAAGTAGGATTGATGGTGATCCAAGTTATTAATATCTCTAAGATATCTTTAAATAAATCATAAATGTGATTTCAAACACCTCAAACTCTATTATAGCCTAAAGCCTGGGAGGTACATTAGATAAACCTCCATGAATCGAAGTGGGGTGAGTGATCATAAAGAGAAGGAATGAAGAGTGAATATAATTAAAAAACTAATATTACATGCATGTAACTATCCAAGAAGGTGCTCATTAAGGTTGGTCAACCATCAAGACTAAAGTGTCATTGAAAGTCCTACATCAAGTCAACCATGTAGTATACCTTTTACATGCACGAGAGGTGGAGATGGGGTAAGCTAAAAATGAATAAAAGAGTTTCAAAGAGGATGGAGAAAAAAATTCAATAGTTAGAACACATTTTTGATCCACCAAGCGTCTAAGAAGACTAAAACAGAAAGAAAATAAGGCCACATCTCCACTCCCATGCCAAACTCTCATTAAAGGTCATTAAGATGGTAACCCAGTGTATTGGAAAAGGCATAATGGCATCATGTTTTAATTAAATTTTCATTAAAATAGTGTGATTCATATTTTAATACTATACTTATGCAGCTTGGTAGTGTCTTCTCTCCTCATTCTATTATAAAATGGGCTAAGAATGCCTCTTTTTGTATCCCTCCACTAGGTATGACAAGACTTTGCCCATTCATATTACTAGATTTCAAGCCTTTGAATTAATATAATATTGACTTTATCTTTTTCATACTTATATTATTATGTGATTATAGTACTTTATTTATCTAAATATATGGTGGAAGTCATTTTCCCTTTTGTATTTCCATTGTCCTTCACCTTGTTACAAGTAGGATGATCTTATACAGGTCATATGTTGTTTTGAAGTTGATTGTGATAGTTATTTGCTATGTATATTAGTTAATTGTGTTTTTTATAGATCCTTTAAATTATCCCTTCAATTTTTATGCATATATCATGACATCTATATGAAATATTTATGTATGAGGAGTTTGGTTTGGAGAGTATGTAAATAAATTGTCCCTGTTTAGTTATATTTTCTATCAAAGAAGCAAGTATAGGGGACATAAGATCATTGGTGCATCACCTCAAGTTTGATTTTTAGTTTCTTTCTTTAATATTTTCCCATCAAGGTATAGATTGGGATTAGTTTAGGTGATTCATTGAGGTAACCAAACCTTTCTAGAGATTCACCCCTAATCCAAGGTCACTTATAGCTTGAGGGGTGTTTCCATTATATCAACTAAATGGAGAATCCTTGAAACCACTTATCCAAAGGGTGTACTTCAAATTGATAAAAATCCTATGAGAATAAAATTGAGCAACCAATTCATTGGTAACCCCTATCATAAATCTATCACCTCTAGATGACACAAGATTATGGGAATTCTCTATTGAGTTGATCCCTTTCCCCTCTATCCCAAATAATATAAAAAACTTATAGGTATTTGAAGATGAGCACCATATCTTAGAATTACTAAAAAAATATAGGTTATTTAAAAATAAAATCATTGATAATAGAGAGAGAGAGAGAGATGATATAGGAGATGTAGATTATGATACGGATGACATCTTGAGCCTTAAATAAAATAGAGTCCCAAAAGGTTTGATATCCTTTGATTGAGTTTTTAACCTCGATAAATCTAAAAACCCATCCAAAAATCCAAGGTACCAAGATGCACACTCTGAAAATATCAATATTGGCTCCCTTGACCACCCCTAGACTATTAACATTGGACTTGATTATACATCAAATGAGATCGAGCAACTTAGAGGGATGTTGTTGAAATATAGAGACATAATTTCTTGGGCTTATGTGATGCAAGGGCATCCCATGATGACCCTAAATTTGATCCATGTTTTTTCTTAGTTTGGTCTATAGGTTTTTTATAGTTGTTAGAGTTCCTAGGAAGTCTATTTTTATAGTTTAGATGGTTGTACGGTGCATAAAATTTGAATATTGGCATTTCTAGCCAAAAGCACCATTTGAAAATTTGAATTTAATGAAGTATTATTTAGGGACTTTTGTGCATGTATGAAGGTGACAAGATGTGTCCAATGTGTCTAAAATTTTTATCATAGTAAGAGGATTTTAAAATATTATGGTTTTATTAACATGAAAAAGACATTTTATGTTATGAGCAAAACAAGAAAATGCAAAGTTGACAAGAGATCTCCACATACAGAAAATAGCTAAGATTCAGTTATGAATCATGTTTTTGGAAGTGTATAAGTCAGTTATGTAATGTTAGTGTGATTTAATTTAATAAAATGGAATAATTAATGTAAATGACTAGATTTTGGAGAATGAAGATAAGTTGGATGTGTTTTCTTGAAGAACTTTGTTGTTTGAATGAATGTATGTGTAGACCCTATTGAGGTATTTTGTTGAATGTATGAAACTTACACATGAGAGAATGAAAATTGATATATTTTATAAAGTGTGATTGAAGGTTTAAGTAACTTAGTTTTTAGATGATCTTCAAAAGACAAACAAATAAGAAACCCCTGCTATAGGTGGTAATAAAACAAAACCCTGTACCTTTATAAGTGGCATGTTACAGATTGAGTTTACTTCATTGTTAAATAATGATTGGTAAATTATTCATAATGTGTTTGAAGTTATTGTAAAGGTTTTTTTTTCTTTTTGTGATGATAAGTTTCAATAAATAGAAGGATAGATATTTTTTTTTCAGGCTAAATCTTATACAAACCCTTGTTTAGGGTGTTACTCCTTTTGGTTTATAGACTATAAATTTTGATAAGGGAAAAGAACAATGGCAAAGAATTGTAATTATTGATTAATAATTTTAAATTTTATTTGAATCCATGAAAATTGAGGATCATCAAAAAATTTCCCCATTCATAGGTAAAGAATCTAAATTGGCTCTATTTTCTTGTAACAGGTTAGTGTAAATAGACTGTGTGAATGTATAGTGCAAGGGTATGATCAAAGTAATGTATTATCATACATGTAACATATGAAACGTTGTGGTATGAATTAATTAATCCATTAAATGGTTATGAGGTTCATTTTTTGGAGCAATATTGTGATATAAGTTTGTAAACCTGAATATAGACCTATAATGGTCATTTTAGTTACATAGTGAAGCATATATTGAATTGAAAATGTGACCCAATGGATAGGGTTAGTGAATATAAAGGTTGGATTGGTTTTAATAGGTCTAGAATGACCATATAAATAAATTTTTAATTTTTGAAACCCTTTGAGTTATTCACAATTGATTTTAGTGTGTCCTCAAGCTAGGATTGAGACATACAAACCCTCAATTAGGGTTTATGCCATAAATGTGTTTTTAACTAGTCAAACCTCCTAAATTTTTGTAATTTGAAAGGTGATTAAATATATTTTAAGGTTTTTTTTGTGATAAAATACTTATATATACATAAAATAGATATTTTTTATGTAGAGAACCCTAGGAGACCTAATTAAGAGAAACAGTGAAAATTTTGAGATTGAAAAAGGGACTTAAAGAATGAGTTTGGGGATGTAACTTTAGGGATAGAAAGAAAAAAATAAATGGCATTAGAAAAAAATATATATCTTACATAGGTGAAGGTAGAAAATGTACAAGTCAAGGAAATCCCATAAATAGGGTTAGAAGGACTGTGTAAAGATAAAGGAGAGTTGTGTAATGAGAGGTAATTGATGTTTGGAAAGTGTACAGGTTTAATAAAGGTTGTTAGATGAATGTGATGAGAATGTTCTAGGTGATTTTAATAAATAAAATAGGTAATGAACTCATTGAACCATTTTTTTAAAATTTAAACCATAAACCAAGCCAAGGAAGTGAGTGAGAAACAATGTCAAGAATGTTTTCTTGGTATATGCTCTGTATCACTATAGAGATCCTAGGATCTTCAACCTGAGTGTAATAACACATATTGTACCTCTAGAACCAAATAATAATCTTCTTAGATAAAGGAAAATACCATTAAACTCTATTTTGTAAAAACTTATACATAAATAGGTTCATAATCTCCTTTCATAAGGAACCATCTTTCTAATCTGCCATTTTACTTGGGTATCTAATTTAGTACTTATTGACCATTTCAACCACAAGTCAAAATGGGTCAACCCCTTATAGTCAAAAAATTATATAGGGGTCTAATTAATGTCATAGGGTGTGTCATAGTTAATTATATATGTTTTGATGTCATTTTAGTCTTGATCATGGTCTAATTAGTCTTTATGTCATTTTGAGTCACTTAAGGGTCATAAATGAGCATTAAATGCAAGTGGTATATTTTTTAAAGTAATAAAAGTGTTATAAAATCATCCCCCATGTTAATATGTCAGTCCCTATTAGACATGTAAGATTCTAACTAGAAAATTGTAGGTTATAATTGGAAATCAAGAAAGTAAGTGGAAAAAGGGGAGTTTCAAAGGTGTATGGCCTATTAGAGAGAATGGAACATGGGATAATATTGTGTAATGTATATTAGAATTTATAAGACTCATTTACATGCTTGAGATGATTTTTAAGTGTTAAAAATAGTAAAAAACCATTTTTCTCTTCCATCACTCCACTATGCACATGAAACTGGTCAATGGGTTTTTGGTTGGTACGACCATTAGGAGAAGTTTCAAAAAAATTAATTTAGTGGGGGTTATATTAAAATTGGTTAGATTCAATTTAATTCTTTAATTTTAGATAATGGTAGTGTATACTTTATGACCCATCTCTAACAAGTTAACTATGTTTTTTTGCCTATGATTTCTCACACCCTACAAGTTTTTCTCTTATTTGAGCCATTATATACATATTAACTGGTTATTTTGATTCCAAATTATTTTTTATATCTCATATAATTCTTACCATACTTATTTTCATGTTTGGTAATGATTTCATAGGCCAAATAGTTCAAGGTTACAAGTTGATGTTCCAAGTGAAGTTATAGTCAAGTTCACTACTTGAAAAAGGTTTGGTTCTATGAAATGGGTTCATGTAGATGTGATATGATTTTATACATGTATCTCATGTCATATCAATCATTTTATTCATGATTGGTTTTAAAATTTCATGTTTTGGTTCAAACACATAATCACATTGTGTCATAACTAGTTTTTTGCTTGTTTCAGTTGTAGTCATAGTGTTTGGAGATTTGATCACATTCATGGGTGAGTAATGAATTTTAAAAGAGGTTAAAATATTTTTTGTATATTATCAATTATATTATACCATCCAAATATAACAATAAAGACTGTGGTGGCAGTCGTATGCAACATATACACACAATTAGCCATGAATGTACACCTACAAGTGCTCTCAAGTGGAAAATCATATTAAAATTGGATGTTTGAACTTGTCACAAAATATAAAATGTTATAATCCTTCACTGGAATACTTAAGGTAGAATAAAATTGGTTATAAGGTCATGTTTCATGCACATTACTATGATCACACTCACTACCTAGTCTGCAACTGTACCAACACCTACGAAAGATAGAAAATGTTAGAATGGGAGCGTTGGTACCCATTTAAAATCCTTCAAAGTTTGAATAATGCATTGGAGATATTTTTAAGTTCAATAATTTATTACAAGTATATATATATATATATCTTGTATACTACCTATAGTCATGCCTACTACCTGCATATGAAAATATCCACCTATAGGTGGTACTAACAGAGAGTTAGAGGTGTCATATGGAAGTGTTGAAACATGTTTTGAAACCCTCCTTTAGGTTATAATATGTTTTATATATCATGGTATACATGTTTGAAATTTTATATTAGCAAACATACCTAAAAGGTTGTATCCTTGGATGATGACTGTGTTTAGGGACCAAATCCCTAAAACACAAAAGTAAAGCACCTAGCACTTTTGAGGTTGATGTATGGAGATGCCATATTAAGTGTTAATCAATCCAAAGGTTTAAATATTATATTTATATCATATAATAATGACTCTATAAAAATAGGAGGGTGGATGGTTAGTGTAAAGTAGTTTTTTAAGGGCTCCAAGATGCACTTTTGTTTACTAAGGCTTGATAGTGATATCTACAGGTTTGAAACTCTAAATTCTCTTCACAACCCAAATTTGTAATGTTAGAGTATGTCTACATGTTTGAGTGGTCCTAAACATTTTTAAAGTACTTAAATGCTTTAAATAAAACCAATAAAGGTGAAACACTAGGTTTTGGTCTAATAGGCATACCTACAAGTGTGCCTTAGTCCAAAAAGGCCACCTATAGCTAGTTGTAGGTATACACAACATTATCATAAAAACTTAGACATGGATAACTAATGAATGGAGGAACATAAAATTTAAAAAAAATTCCAAGACTCCTAGGTGAATCATGGATCACATGACATAGGTTTCAAGGTTAATCAACACCTACATGCCCCCTGCACAGTTAACTGTAGCTGACCATGGTGGGTAGAGAGCAAAAAAAGTGGGGTATTTGATGTTAGCATGGATTTAATATAAGGAATATGAAGTTAAATCACTATCTAATGACCTTATAAGCTTTAACAAGGTCTTTTGCATTGTTTTCTGGGTTTAAATCATGCAAACACACATACAAGTGCCCTTTCAAATGGAAAACACAACCATAAATTAAATTCAGTCTTGACCAATTAAGGTGTATGAATAAGTATGTGGGATGTTGGAGTGATTAATGGATTGAAATAACCATCATAATGATCATATTTGTATCAATATTCTCTTACCATATGGAAACCATGTAGAGAAGGCCCTCAAAACAAGCACACATTGTTCATATTCTAAACCTACATGCAATACGATTCCTTATGAGTCTATCTTGTTTTTTCATGAATTTAAATGGTATAATGGTATTTTCAAGAGTTTAATCTCAACAAATCTAATTTATGTGACTAGAAAATCATCTCCCATATTTACTTTGTCTAAGGAAACAAAGAAAGTACCCTTTATTTTGTCTCAGATAGAGGGTACTCCCTTTGTATGTAAACCTACAGGGAAATGATAATAAGGTAGGTTTGAGGGTGATATAACCTTGAAATAAAGTGTGGAGAGATGTGATAGACATGAAAAAACATGAAAATATAGGAATAGAAAATAGGAACATAATAAGGTGGTTTAAAACTCACAAGGTTGAAGCAGACTTACATGGCCTAAAATAGACCTAAAGCCCAAGTGGGGGGTGAGTTTGAATTTTAGTCTTAGGAAAACATTCCAATGAGTTTTATCATGTTTTTAAGGAGGAATAAGGTGTTTCTGATCTATAAATATGTAAATAAAATCATGGGAAAGACACTTTTGGCTTAAGACCAATTTAGACTTGCAGGGAATGGAATGGAAAAATCGAGTAGATAATTTGAAATTCTCACATCTTCTTTGACACTTTGCATGGGAATCTGAAGAGTTAATTGATGATTAAGAGGGTCTTGAACATCTCTTTTGTGTAATTTTTTTCTAACTCAACGTCAAATCTTTATAAATAAATCCTAAGGGTAGAAAGAGCCTAAAACCCTCCAAAACCTTGATTCGTGACCCAATGGATGAAATGAAGAAAGAGAGCTATCAAAATGGAATTTAATGGCTTTGTATATGGTTTAATATTTTATAGGGCTTTCCAAATATCCTTCCCACTCAATTGAGGTGTTCCCTACTTGTATGGACAAGAGGGGAATGAGGATTTATTGACTATTTTTGGTGTTTTATAGATTCTATGGGGTTTGAAAGGATTAAACTAAATTTAGGAGAAGTATTTGGACTTTATATAATACCTAATGTCCATTTATTTCATCATAAAATCTCCTAAGTGATTCTTCAAGTATATCCATCTCAGCTAGTCAAAATTGGCAAAGTGAGCAAGATATTGAGAAGGGTGAGAACTTCAAGTGGGAGGGTTTTTAAGGTATACATAAGGAATATAAGGCTATATAAGGTATTTAAATTTTTCATTCACTCATATATATGTATTTTAATGGAAAAATGAACCCAACCTTGAGCCCAAGTGTGAGGCATGAGTGAAAGAGGAGTTACTTAGACTGTAGGCAGTGGTAACTCATGTGTAGAAGAATATTGATGATTATGGATGAAACCAATTCATGGTGAAGCATGTATATAACACATCCATCTTATTTTAATCTTTTGATCTATCCCTATCCAATTATGGGATGTTCCAAAAGGGCCAAATGATGAAGGCAATTTTATGAGCAAGCAAGAGGAGTTCTATGTGACATTTTAGTGGTTTTCATGCCTTTGAGGTCCATTTGTCTTATCAAAACATGAATTTTCTATCTCAAACTTAATTATCTTTCATGTATAACTCTTTTTATTATCATGACACATGTCTTAGTGACTCTTGTACTTCTCTCTTCTCACTTCTCTCTCCAATTCTATAAGTAGTTGTCATTTTGGCTCTTATAAGCTAATACCATACCATGTATGGTGAATACCTAATATAATGACATTGTATTTTTACTTTTATTATTAATAAAAGTCTAGTTTTGAGTCCATGAATATTTTTCTAAGTGTGAAAAGTGATGTATGGTGGAGTTAGTGATAATTTTCTATCCTTGTTTTCCTTATCCATTCATGTTTATGCAAGAATTCCTATTCTAATAGGTCATATGGAGTGTGTTAAAGTATGTTAGGATCATTTAAAGTGTACTATTATTATTATAGTGTAAATTCTAACCTCTAGTTCATTTACCTTGTGTTTATTTCATACATCTCACCTCTATGTTGAAACATTGATCTTAGAATCTTTTAGGACTTTAAAGCTATTTTGCATGCCATGTTTCATTTTGATAGGAGTATGATGGTAATGTGTAAATAATATTGGTATATCACCCCCTTAAAATAAGTTAATTTCATGAAAATTTATAACTCTTTTCCCATAATTAAGCACTGATTTAGGTGATAAGCATTGCAAGATATATTTAGGGAACTGACCTTTAAATCTAGAGGCTTATTTCCACCATAGGTACACCCATATACCTAGAAGTATTCCCATGTTTTCCAAATATATAAGAGGATTGAAAACCCTCTTATAGGGTGAAATTTTTGGTGATAATATTGATATCATGCCAGGTGGGACTCATTGTCTTCAAGATAACTTGTCAAGGTGAATGCTGGTCTTAACAACAATAGTTACAAATTGGTGTGATACTAAGCATTTGGTGACTACATCAAGGTAAAATCTAGTTCAATTCCATTATTTTCTCATAAAATTAATTTCATGCTTCATTTTTCTTACTATATCATCATTTATTAGAGTATTCAATCCTATCAATCCACCTATTCAACTTGAACTTCCTCTTGAAGTTTGATACCATCATCTTAATTTTCCTTTTGATGACCAAGGAGATTTTTATAGCCAAGGAAGTGAAGAGGTGAAAGAAATTAAATATATTGAATAAAAAATGGAGAGACCCCATGTTTTATCTACCTTTAATACTATAAATCCAATTCATATTCAAGAATATGATGTCATTTCCCTTGATACTGCCAAAGGTGTGCCTAAATTTAATGGTGAGAGTCATGTTACACCTAGTCAATACATTAGGGATATCTCCAATTTTTGTAGTTTCCAAAATGTCACTAAAGAGAAAATTATCATACTCCTTGACATTTACCTTAGAGGGAAAGATATTAATTGGTATAGGACTTTAGAAGGTGGATGTATCACATCATGGGATGAATTTGGAGTGTTGTTAACTTTAAGGTTTGAAAATGAAAGGGACCATGCCTCTCTCATACATCATCTCAATGTGATCAAAAGAGGATCCAAGGAAATAATGCATGAATTCAATGAGAGGTTTAAAAATACTTATTATAGATTTCTTCCTTCCATGAGGCCACCTACTAATTTTTTGTTCCCTACCTATATTTAATCCATTGGTATTGAAATTGTTATCATGCTTCAATCCATGGGTGGTTCCACTATTCTTAAAGCATATGAACTTGCCATCAAAGTATAAAATTGACTGATTCAAGGTGGAAGGTTAACTCATAAGGTTTATATTCCTCTATTTCCTCATACTTATACTAATACTCTAAATGTATCCCAAGTTCCCAATGCTAAAATCAATCCTAGATCTGCTCCTAGAAAGGTAAAAGATGATGTTGATTGGTAGTCAAGGTCTAAGTTCTTTGAGCTAAGGTGTGATAAAAATAGGCAAATAAATATGCAACAAGGTGAATATGAAAATTCATATCCTTATTATCATAAATATGGACAAAAATTTTTGAGAGCAAAAGGTCAATGGCAGCCTAACTCCAACATGCCTACCAATGTATACAATCTTAAATCCACCACCAATGCAAGAGAGGTGGTACCGGTTCATACTAACTTGGTACAAGTAAAAGATTGGAAAAAAGGAAAATCAATGGATGAAAATGAAGTTTTAGATAAATATTTTTTTTACTCAATTAGGATTCACTCCTCTCTTATCAATTAAAGATGAGGTTATGGTGTAAACAAATGAGGATTTGTAGGCTCATAGAGAAACTTCTTGGTGGAAGACACTTTTGTACTCAATCCAAGAACATATATTGAAAATAATACAAGGTATAAGAGTAAGGATATAAGTGGTGAAAATATAATTCCTACAAGTTCACCTAATCTCCCTTCAAGGCAAAAAAGTATGATTGCAAGCAAGGTAGCGCCAAGCACACCTACACCTCCTCCAAGTCAAAATGTGGCAAGATCTACTGAAGGTGTCTCAATTACTAAAATTTAAAGCAATAATTTACCTCCAAGGACCCAAGATAAGGTGAGTAATATTTCCATAAACATAGTGGATTCTTTGAAAAGTGCCAAAGTATCTATCTCCTTGTGGGATGTCCTTTACATGCCTTACTAAAAAGAGCTATTACAAAAGCAATTTTACACTATCCATACTTGTCCTTCACCTTCAAGTCTAATTAATAATAATTTTATCCTTATAAATTTCCCTAATACCATTTTTGAAACATCTAATAAATATAATAAACCTCCACCATTCTACCTCACTCTTATAGTGGGTGACAAATAGGTACACAATTGCATAGTTGATAGTGGGGCCTCTACATCAGTCATGCCTAAAGCTATAGCTGATAAGTTTGGCCTAAAATATGATCCTAATATAAAATAAGTGATCTAGATATATGGTACACTTTATAAAACCATAGAACTGATGATAAATTTGAAGGTCTTCTTTCATGATTGTCCTAGTTTTCCCATTATCCAAAACATAGTTGTTATTGACCTTCCAACTCACTTTGCAATATGCCTTTCAAGAGACTTTATAGCCAATATAGGTGGATATCTCTTATCTTAATGATCCTTATTGGAATTTATGATAATGTATGGGACTAAGGTGACAATAAGAACTTAGCCTCTTACAAGGTTTCATATTGAGCCCTACATTGTAACAATTTATAATTTGAATTGTGTTGTCCTTGAGAAGGAGGAATTTAATGTGGATGATGGAGCCTCTAAACTTGAAGGAATTTTTGATTTGTTCTTGGATTAGTATGGTGTAGATGAATATGATCATGATCTTTATGCATAATTTGAGAAAACTGACCTTGGAACTTATATCATGCATGAAGATCCATTTGAAGGAACTAAGGTAAGTGTCAAACATTCACAAGCTATTGAAGGTAAATATATGATTCATGAGTATGATGATAATAATTTGAAGAAATTAATTGACCACCATAGTGGAAGGAATGATGTCTTTATCCCTATTATTGATGAAGATGCTCTTGATGCTAACACTCATGAATAAAATGAGAATGACTTATGGCAAAGTTTTGATGTCATATGTCAAGAGTTTGATCATATTGGTAATTATACTTCTCCTCTCAAAAAGTATACATATGATTTGGTTAATTTCTCTAAAAAACATGATGTTGATTGTCTCACCAAGCATGGAGAGGAGTTTCATGTTGTGAATGAAGAATAACTATGGCAAAGGCTCAATGCCATATGCAAAGAATTTGACAAATTAGGTAAGTCTCCTTTTTCTCCAAGAGATTACAAATATAATGTTAAGATTTCTAACATCACTAAAAATCATGTTGTTGAGGTTTCCATCAAGCATACAGATGGATGTCATTCTACTGATCAAGAACATACAATCATGAAAGAGATTGGTGTAGTTTTTGTCTAAGGAGTTGTGAACATGGAGTAATAAAGTCAAGGAAAAAGTTATTGTGCTTAAAAAATAGTCAGTTGATCCATCTAATATTGAGCCATGTTCAAAGCTATTAGATCATGAAGAATAGGAGATTATGCTTTAAAACATAAAGCACATTCTATCCTATAAGAAGTCAAGGTTGAGAGGACTGTCAGACACTCTAATCTACATTTTTTTGGAGAACATCCAATGGATATGATAGATATCATAGTGGTTACAGCCCCAATAAAGGTCCTATTGACCAAGTTTGACTTTCTAGTCAAACTAGGGCACCTATAGGCAAAAACATGAGTTTTGGGGTCTATAGGGGTTTAAATGGATGTTATAAGGTGTTTCAAGGGTTAATTAATGTCATTTCATGTTATGCTACCTTTGTTTATTAGTCCCCTAGGTCTATTTATCATTTTTGGGTCATTTAGAGGTATTTTTAAGTTATTTAATGCTTTGTATATGTTTAATGCTATTTTTTCAAGTTAAAATTTCATCCCCCATGTGTCCTTAGAAGTCTTTAGGAAGCTGACATAACTAAAGAAATGGTAGGTTATTCAAAAAAGGGTAGTTTTTTACCAAAGAGTGAGAAAAAGACACTTGTATAGCTCTTTGGGAAGTGTGCCACTTGGAAAACATGGTGGTGTGAATCTTCACCTCCATAGAGGAAATATCCACATTTTTTTTTTATTTTTTGCACAAAACATTACATCTACAACTCAATTTTCTTCATTTTCCTATTGGTATGCAAATGAAGGTCAACTTCAAGTGCTCACTATGGACCATACAGTTTGAGTTGGAGGAAATTATCTTGGGGGTGGATAGTGATTTTATTATAGTTAATTTTAATAATATTATTTTATTTTTTGGTTCCTCTTCCTTTATGAACAATCATTAACACTCTAGGCAACTTTTTATGCCTATTCAACCAAGAAGGGGTCTCTTTTTGAATCTGTTTCAACTTTTCTTACTTTGGATTGATGGAATGGCTTGTTTTATGTGCTTCCACATGATTTTTAAGATTTTATTATGATTATTTATGTTTTTTAAGTTTTAAATACTTTTTAAATCCTCCTTTAGGTTTATACATGCTTGCAAATGGCCTAGCTTACATTGATAGTTAGTTTAGTTACTTGTGATTGTTTTCTCCACATTGGAATAGGGGATTTGGTGTTTGTTTGATTATTATTCTAATTTTCATTATATATTAAAGGTTTTAAAAGTTATTTGTGGTATTTAGAAGGCCTAAACCATGCAAAATTGTTCACTACTTAGCTTGTTATAGTCACCTTGCATTTGAGCTCATAGAGGTTGTATGGGAAAAACATGATGGAAGTCATGATTGGTGCATAAAATATCCAAAAGTCCTTCTTTAGATTCTAGGAAGGTTTAAATGATTTTATAGGTATATTGTTCACTCTAAAAGGAGAGTTGATTTTTTTTGGTTCTCAGTCCCAAAGTTGACCAAATAGAGGTCCTAAGGGTTCTTGTGGTTTCCAAAAAGTGAAGGTGTGATTGTTTTAGGATATAAAATTATGTTAATTTTATATTACCACATACAAAAAACAACTTTACCAATTTTGGGAGCTAAAGAGAAAGTGTAAAGTGGATTGTGAACCCCTCCAAGTTGCCGAGAAATCATTAAAAGTAGGAAGTGTTGTCTATAGGAAACTTGATGAGTACTTGTTCTACAAAACATTTGATAAGTAATATTACATACCTAATAATGAGAAACAACTAAAAAGGTTATAAAAAGGTAACTCCAAGTATATTTTACATGAGAAGGGGCACAACTATTATTTTGATCTTTTGGACCATCCCTTATTTGTACATAGAATAGAGAGGCAGTGAGGACAGTGTTTCAACATTTAGCACAAAGGATGGTGTTTAAGGAATCCACAAAGAATATAAGTCTTATTATGAATGATAATATACTATTTATAAGCTCCACAAGCTTTACACACTCCTAAACATAAATCAAATGCTCCAATACAACCTATAGGATTGGGAATAAGAAACCTACAGCCTAGGATGAGGAATTGGTGATAATCAAGAGAAAAGATGGTATTTTGAGGAAAAATGGAACATGAAAATAGGATTAAATGATGGTATAATTATATAAAGTAAAATAAAAACCTTATACACACTTTTTGAGGTTAAAAACAACCACCATGAAACCTATAGCCAAGCAAAATAAGCACCTACCATCTGTTTATGAAGGTTAGGCTTAGTCAAAGGTTAATGAGGTTTTAAAAACTCAATAAAAGCATGTAAATATATTAAATGAACAAAATTTAATGATGAGAGAGAGAGAAAAAAATGGGTTTTATGGAATTTTGAGAATTACAACTCACCTACAGGCAAGAATCTAAGACTATCTCAGTCAGGAAAGACAATGAACAGTTGGCAGGCCTATGAAGGTCAAGATGCTAGTTTTGGGAAGAATGATCCAAATTGTAAAAATGGTAAGGATACATGAATATATAATAGTATATTTACACCTTATATGAATCCCAAAATAAAGGATTTGAAGAAGGATGTCCCTTACCCACTATCACAGTCAAGCAAGGGCATAAGTAAGGGAGGAGCTTATGAGGGTTTGGTTCCTTAGCAAGCAAAGGGGAGTTTCATTCAATTAAACGAGGATTAATCATGATAAAATTATGGATATGGAATTCTTAAAACATATTCCATGCATAAAATATCCTTTCACCTATACAAAAGTTGTCTTAATCCGTATAGTTAGGCTAAAAAGACCTTGTTCTAAGGGGTGATTCTCAATAGAAAATAGGCTTTCTAAAGACTTAAAAAGATTCATGAGATTGGAATGAATATTAGGAAAAATTTTAGTGGAATTTTAGAATGGGTATTTCATGAAAGAAGTAGCTATAGGCATACTTGGACTAAACATAGAAAAATAGGGTTTTTGACCCCTTTTTAGCAAAATTGAGTTGGTTAGACCACCTAGACTTGGAATTTGATGAAAGATTTTGGTAAAAGTGGTCATATGGAAGTTTGGAGCTCCCATAATTTTAAATTTTCCCATTAAATCAGGATTAATACCCTATATTTTGTCTCATAGGTAGGCTAGTCCTCTCATGCAAGAAGTTGGCAGTTTTTGGAAAAAGAGTTAGATAGTGAACCAAAGGTTATTATAATAAATTGATGAAGTTTTTAAAGTTGAGAGACATATGGAATAACATGAGTAATAATATTAGGAGGTTTTAATTCTAAGGAGATGGTCTAGACAAGGAGGTTTGCAGGTAGACTTAGTAGGAAAGCATGAAAACCCAACCCTTGATGAGATGTCACTTCTAGTTATAGCTTCTCTAGGTACTATAATGTTTTGTGTGATGAAGAAAAGGGTAAAAATTATGTGTTAATGATATTGGAATGAAATAATGGTGAGAATTATCATCTTATAATTCATAAAGTATAAACAGGCCTGTTAGCAAGGCAAAACTCTTGTTCTAAAATAGGGTTACCTTCCATTTTTAGATCTTGTTGAGATATCCAAATGATTTGAACATGTTGGTATGTCAGAATTAGAGGTGAAGAAGATTTTTTTTTGTAGGTAAACTCTATAGGAAGCCATACCCAACTCCAGACATATTGAAACTCTCACATAAAGCATGAAATCCACTCGAAGGTCAAGTTCAAATGCTCAAAAATTTCATGACCATTTGCATGAGAACCTAAGTAATTTAAAGGAGTTATGGAGGATCATTAATGAAACATTAGTGTAATTTGATCAAAGGTTTAACATATTCTCTTTATGAACAAATGTTAATACCTAAAACCTCCAAACAACCCTTATAGGGACCCAATTGGGAAAGGGAGGATTTTTGATAATATAGATGAAATGGGATAGCCATGAAACCACCTAGAGGTTACATAATACTATTATAGGATCCCATACATGTGACTTTATTTTACAAAACTGTATGGATCAGAGGAAAACAAGGCTTCTTTTAACCATTTTGATTGGTGTCTAAGATATAAGAGGAGTTAGGAGATGAAACAAACTTTGGGAGGAATATTTAAAATTGAAATAACTCCAAAAATTAACTTAATCTAATGAATAAACTTGTAAGTGACTCAACTAGGCCTTCATTTTCATCTAGTATAGTGAGCGAGCTAATGAACACTTGGAGAAAGAGGTGAAAAGTAATTTGGGAGGATTTTTTATGGTTTTTTCTTAAAAATGATTATAGGAGAACCTTCTAAAAGTTTCATGACCTCTTTTTCATGGATTAGTTATGAATATTAAAAAGTTTTTTAATGACAATGGGAGAAGGTACATGGAAAAGAGCCCTTTTGAAACTACCAGTGATGATTTTGCATGTCCACAAGAATAGGGATGGTCAAGGATCAATCTAATGAATATGGAGACTTTTTGGTAACCCCTATTTCTTATAAAAATCATCATACTTGACCATATGCAAGGATAAGGGAAGTTTTGGAAGGCAAATCATATAGGTAGTTTCTTATGCCAAACTTACAGGTTTTGTGCCACTTTTCACTATCTTTATGACTTGTTTAGAAAATTAAACCTTCATGACATGTCATATATCAACACACCTCTCTTATATATGTAATTTTAACTAATATTCACTTGGTGACACATGTCCTTTGTGCCTTTTTAACATCTCTTTTCTCTCTCTTCCTCTAAGTTTTATAAATGTAAGCCATTTTGGCCATTGAAATGGATTCTAACTCTTAGTATGGTGAAGCCCTATCAAAATTGTACCTTGATTTGTAAATAAGATAATGATAAGCAAGTTATTTATACTCTAAGTCCATTTTCATTGTATTGAATTGATCCATCTTGAAAGTCAAGTATAGATTGAGTTCATCTTGTTTCATGTAATCCTTGATTGTGTTGTTGCAAATGACTTCTCTCCTAATAAGTTTCATGAAGTGTATGCTAATGTGATATAATTTTTAAGTGTGTATGAGTTTGGTAGTGAAATATCTGACCTTCCCTTCACTTGCCTTCAGTTGTTGAGTTGTTATTTGCCTTCATGAGAAACACTCATGTTAAGAGCTCCATTAATGGTGTGAGGCTAGTTTGATTGTCTTAGTTCATTATAGAAATCCTAAGTGTATGAATGGAAGCAAATCTTGGTGTATCACCTCCTATTTTGGGTTTATTTTGTGTATCTTTCTCTCCCTTTTCACTCATGTTAGGTAGTTTTAGTAGCATAAGCACATCAAGTCATATCTAGGGAGCTAACCATTTTCAATCCTAGAGACTCATTTATATTATAAGTTCACCCACAACATGAGATATGATTCAATGTTACATAAAATTAAAGGATATTCATAGAACATCCTAAAGTAAAATTTTTTATGATAATAGTTTTGGCACACCTAGTGGGACAAGGTCCAAATAGTAAGAAGATTGTTGGTGTGTCTTTTCTCTTATCAAATTTTGGAAGCATCCAAGCAAACACCAATGGTGAATCCAAATGAATTTATATTTGTTAGCAACCAAGGTATCTATTGATCAATATTTTGATAAATTCTTATCTTTTCATCTGACTTATGAAGTTTATATGGATGGCTATGAGGAGAATCCTTACCATAAACCTCCCTATCAACCTTTTCATGACCCTTTCTACCCTTATCAATAGTCCTATCAATATTACCATCCCCCCCTATGAGTCATGGCAGTCCTATGGTCAAAAAAGTCCCTTTCCAATTGAGTATGTTATTATTGACCAGCCATATGACCCATTTTCACCTCATCCTTGTCATGATGAGTCAAGCAACACCATTAGTTGGGAGGCAAAATATGAAGCTTTCAAAACCTTAATTGAAAAAGTTAAATAACCCAGTCACTTTTTCCAAGCTTACTACATCTCTCATTATCAAAATGTGTGGGTAGTTATGACAAAGTTTCTAGAATTGGAAAAGCATATGAGTGTGCTAAAAAGATATTATGATGAAACTACCTGGTCTTGTGGATTGGTTAAGGGTTTTAGTTGGGTTATTAATGGACATGTGGGGCTATTTTGAAGAAGAGAATCAATATTCCATTTATGAAGGATTGTTAATGGTAAGAAAGGATTTTCAATGGTGGATTGATAGGTTAGTGAAATGGGAAACTCAAGAGGCTAAGGAATAAGTTATAGCTATAAGATAATCTCTAAAAAACTATGAATATCTTCAAAAATATGAAGAGGATGATGAAAGATTGTATGAAAAAGATATCCTTCCTATTGCTCATCCTATCTTACCTCTCCCTCAAGAACCCATTCAATAGGTTTCACCCATCTTAATGCCCATCCATGACCACCACATTCCATCCCCAACCCATATACCTATATATCTCTCTTCCACCATCTGTATCCGTAAAGGAAAAACTCTTTTAATGGAATCATAAAAGGAGGAACAAATTTAGTTTGCAATAGAGCAAAAGGATGACATAAGTGATGAGGAAGAAGAATTTATCATTATAACTCCACTCAAGGCTATCAATCATAACTCACCCTTTTTGAACTAAGAGAAAGAAGACTCCATATTTGATCATGAAGTTTTAGATGACCATCTCAATCACGAAGTGGAGTGCACTATCAAGGATGAAGGTCAAGTCACTCCTCAAGAAGTTGAAATCTTGAAAGGGTCTCATAAAACCAAGGTAGAAGACATAGTTCTTAGAGATGAGTCCATCCCTATATCTAATTTTGAACCACCCTTAAATGCATTATAACATAAATATCATCAACTTGATGACCTCATATGTCAAGAAGAGAAACCAAATCTCATTGAGAATATCATGGAAAACAAGAATGAAAGTCTTGTTGCGTCACCATTGGAGGTCAAAGTTGAATAATCTTATGAGAAACATGAATTTGTTGAGCTACAAAATAAGTTCATTTCTATGGTTAATCTATTTAGAGCTGATTATTTATTATTGAGCACCATGAAGAAGATAGAGGCATTAATGCCAAAGAACAAGAGGTTGCATACCTCATTCATCCCTCTATGGCATGAATCCAAGAAGGTTTCAAGCTACCCCTTTGATCTAGGAGGAAGTGTTCATATTAGGTTTGTTAATATTTGATATGTTTATTTCATTTTGTCTTATGTTTATTAAGTTCTTATGCACATGTGTGTCTTTTGTGTTTGTCTTCTTGTTGTGTGTGTCCTTTCTCTTTGTGTGGTTGTGGTAATAACTAGTTATCTTGGTCATAGTCAAGGTACCTTATTTATCTTAGTCCTTAAATGACTCTATAAGCCAAATGGACTGATAAGGTTACTAGCTTAGTTAGTATAGTAGGCATACTACCCCCATGAGTCACCAAATTGTTGACCAAGTTTGACTTTCTAGTCAAACTAGGGCACCTATAGGATAAAACTTGAGTTTTTGGGTCTATAGTGGTTTAAATAGATGTTATAAGGTGTTACAAGGATTAATTAATGTAATTTCATGTTATGATACCTTTGGTTATTAGTCCCTTAGGTCTATTTACCATTTTTGGGTCATTTAGAGGTCATTTTAAGTGAATTTAATGCTTTGTATAGGTTTCTATGGATTTGTGCAAGTTACAAATGTTGATGTCATCCCCCATGTGTCCTTAGAAATCTTTAAGACACTAACATAACTAAATAAATGGTAGGTTGTCAAAAAAGGGTAGTTTTATTGACCAAAGAGTGAGAAAAATACACTTGTATGGCTCCTTGGGAAGTTTACCACTTGGAAAACATGGTGGTGTGACTCGTCACCTCCCTACATGCCATATCCACATTTGGTTTTCATTTGTTTCACAAAAAATTTCATTTGCAACTCAATTTTCTTCATTTTCCTCTTGGCATGAAAATTAAGGTAAACTTCAAGTGCTCACTTGTATGTTTTGTGTGGTGCCTATAGTGGTAAAAATGATGTGCTCATGCTATTAGAGTGCACTAATGGTGAGAATTATCATCTTATGGTTTACAAAGTACAAATAGGCCTATTGGCAAGGCATAACTCTTATTCCAAAATAGAGGTACCTTCCATTTTTGGCTCTTATTTAGCTCTTAAAATTATTTTAACATGTTGGTAGGTCAGAATCAGAGGTGAATCAGATTTTGGTTGGAAAGGAAACTCCATAGGAAGACATATCTAAGTCCAGACATACGGAAACCCTCACAGAAAGCATGAAAGCCACTTAAAGGTCAAGTTTAAATGCTTAGAAATTCCATGATAATTTTCATGAGAACCTAAGGAATTTAGAGGAGTTAGGGAGGTTTGTTGAGGAACCATTACTGGAATTTGATTAGAGGTTTAACATTTTCTCTTTATGAACAAACATTAAGACCTAAAACCTCCAAACAACCCTTATAAAACCCTTATAGGGACCTGATTAGTAAAAGGAGGATTTTTGAACATCTAGATGAAAGGCGATATCCATGAAACCACCTATAGGTTGCATAGGACCCTTAGAGGATCCCATAAATGTGACTTGATTTTATGTAAGTGTATAGATCAAAGGAAAATAGGGCTTGTTTTAACCATTTTGAGTGGTGTTCAGGATAAAAGAGGAGTTAGGAGATGAAATAAACTTTGGAAGGAATATTTACACTTGAGTTAACCCCCAAAATTCACCTAATCTCATTAATCAACCTGTAAGTGCCTCAACTAGGCCTTCACTTTTAGCTAGTCTAGTGAGCCAGCTAGTGAACACTTGGAGAAAGAGGTGAAAAGTAATTTGGGAGACATTTTTATGGTTTTTTCTTAAAAATAATGATAGGATAACATTTTAAAAGTTTCATTCCCTAATTTTCATGGATCTGTTATGAAAATTTGATGTTTTTGAATTCCAAGTGGAGAAGATGCATGGAAAAGAGCCCTTTTGAAACGGCTAGTGATGATTTTGCATGTCCACAAGAACAGGGATGGGTAGAAATAAATCCAATGCATGTGGATACTTATTGGTAACCCATATTACTTATAAAAATCATTATACTTAACTATATGTAGGGATAAGGGTATTTTTGGAAGGAAAATCATATAGGTAGTTTCTTATGCCAAACTTACAGGTTTTGTGCTACATTTCACTATCTTTATGACTTGTTTAGACAAGTAAACCTTCATTAAATGTCATATATCACCACACCTCTCTTCTATACACAATTATAACTAATATTCACTTGGTGACATATTTATTGTGTGCCTTTTCAACTTATCTTTTATCTCTCTTCCTCCAAGTTTTATAAATGTAAGCCATTTTGGCTATTAAAAGGGATTCCAGCTCTTGGTATGGTGAATCCCTACCAAAATTGTACCTTTATTTGTAATTAATATAATGATAAGTAAGTTGGTTATACTATAAGTCCATTTTCACTATGTTTTGAGGTGATCCATCTTGAAAGTCAAGTATAAATTGAGTTCATCTTGTTTCATGCAATCCTTGATTGTGTTGCTACAAATGACTTCTCTACTAATAGGTTTCATGAAGTGTATGCTACTACAATAGAATTTTGAAGTGTGTATGTGTTTGATAGTGTCATATCTGACCTTCCCTTCACTTTCCTTCATTTATTGAGTTGTTAGTTGCCTTCACGAGAAACACTCATGCTAGGGAGATTTATTAATTGTGTGAGGTTAGTTTAATAGTCTTAGTTCATTATAGAAATCCTAAGTGTATGAATGGAAGCAACTCTTGGTGTATCACATCCTAGTTTAGGTTTGATTTATGTATCTTTATTTCCCTTTTAACCCATTTTAGTTATTTTTAGTACCATAAGCACATCAAATCATAACTAGGGATCTAGCCCTTTTCAATCCTAGAGACTCATCTCTCTTATAAGTTTACCTATAACTTGAGAGATGATTCAATGTTGCATAAAATTAAATGAGCTTAATAGAAAATCCTAGGGTTCATAATTTGATGAAAATAGGTACTTAGAGAGTAAGACAAAGCATTCATTAAGGTTCCAAATAGTCCACTTGTATGCAAGAGAGGACATAGAGTTAGTAAGCTTCTTAACCATACACATATGCAAGTGATTGGTGATGAACATGTTCCTCATGATAGGATACCTTCATGGAGTGAAATATATGCAAGGGGGATAATTTTTATCCTATTTTATGTATGATCATATGTTTCACCTCAAGAGTGAGGTTTTTAAATAGTAGAATAGGTGTGTGTGTTCTCTTTAAGTTGTGTTGTGTTCCAAAAGTGTTCTAATTAAACACATGTGTGTTTTTTTATATTGTGTATTATTTTTTGTGCCTTTCCTTTATGTGTTCTCAAAGGAAAATTATGTTTCAAAAATATTTATAGGTGAATCTATAGTCTAATGGATATGATTAGGCAATTGGTCATGGCATAACAAGCATACCACCCTTGGGAAATCACCCAAAATGTTGACCATTTTAACCACAAGTCAAAATGGACCAACCTCCTATAGTAAAAAACTTATATATGGGTATAATTTAAGGTAATAGGGTGTTTAATAGTTAATTAGATGTGATATGATGTCATTTTATCCTTGGTCATGGTCTAATTAGTCTTTATGTGATTTTGAGTCACTTAGGGGCCATAAATGAGCATTAAATAAAAGTGGTATGGTTTTAAAAGTGATAAAAGTTTTATAAACTCATCATACATGTTAAATGTGTCATTCCATATCATACATGTCATAGTATAACTATAAACTCGTAGGCTATAACTGAACATCAATAAAGTAAGTAGCAAAAGGGGAGTTTTAAAGGTTATTGGAGAGAATGACACAAGGGAAAATATTGTGTAATAGATATTAAAATTTATTATACTAGTTAACATTATATAAATTATTTTTAAGTTTCAAAAATAGTCAAAAATCATTCTGCTCTTCCATCGCTTCACTATACAAATGAAACTAGTTAACAATTTTTTGGTAGGTACAACTAGTAGGAGACGTTTTAGATAAAATGAATTTGGGGGGTGATATTAAAATTTTTAATCTTAAATTTAATTCTTGGAGTGAAGATAATGGTGGCTTATGATTTATAAATCATCTTTGACAAGGTGACTATGTTTTTCTACCTATGGTTTCCCACACCCTATAGATTTTGCTCTTGTTTGAACTATTTCATATAAATCACTTAGTTATTTTTATTATATATTATGTTTAAACTCTCCTCTAATTCTTAAAATTCTTATTTTCATGTTTTTAAATGATTTTATGGGTCAAATAGTTCAATGTTGCAAGTTAATGTTTCAGGTGAAGATACAATCAAGTTCACTACTTGTAAAAGGTTTGGTTCTCTACAAGGGTTTAATTTAGATGTTATATGATTTTATAAATGTATCTTATTTAATATAAATCATTTTACTCATGCTTGGTCTTATAAGTTAATGCTTTTGTTCAAACACACAGTCATATTGTGTCACAGTTAATTTTTTACTTATTCTAACTATAGTCATATTGTTTAGAGATTTGATCATATTCACGGGATATAAATTAAGTTTTCAAGAGTTTAAAATATTATTAGTGTATGATAAATCATATTAGACACTCCAAATAACATAAGAAATATTGTGATGGCAATCATATGTAACATATACACATAGTCAACCATAAATGTACACCTACAGGTGCTCTAAAGAGGAAAATCACATTGAAATTGGATGTTTGAACTTGTATAAAACTATAAAATGTTATAATACTTCAATTTAAAATCTTAATGGATCATCCATTTGGTTATAAGGTCATGTTTCATATACATTACTATGATCACACTCACTACCTAGTCTATAATTGTACCAACACCTACAAAATATTGAAAATGCTAGAATGGGAGCCTTGGTACCTATTTCAAATCCTTCAAAGTGTGAAGAATGAATTTGGAGATATTATTTGGGTATAAAATTGATTACAATTATATATATCTTTCACACTTCCTATATTTATGCCCACTTCTTGTATATGAAAATATCCACCTCCAGGTGGTACTAAAAAATGTTAAAGGTGTCATATGAAAGTGTTGAAACATGTTTTGAAACCCTCCTTCAGGTTTTAAGATGTTTTAGAGATAATGGTAGAAATTTTTTAAATTATAATTGGCAAAAATCCTAAAATTTTGTATCCTTGGATGATGATTGTGTTTAGGGACCAAATACCTAAAACACAAAAGTAAAGCACCTAACACTTTTAGGGTTGATGTATGGAGATGTCATATTGAGTGTTGATCAATCCAAAGGTGTCCACATTTTATTCATATCATGGAATAATTAATTTGAAAAATTAGTAAGGTTTATGGTTAGTGTAAAGTAGTTTTTTAAGGGCTCTAAGATGCACTTTTGTTCACTAAGGCTTGTTAGTGATATCTACAAGTTTGGAACTCCAAATGACCTTCACACCCCAAAGTTGTAGTGTTATATTATGTATCCATGTTTGAGTGGTCCTAAATATTTGAAAATCACTTAATTTATTCAAATAACACCAATAAAGGTGAAAAATTAGGTTTTATCCTAATAGGCATACCTACAAGTGTGCCTTGGTCAAAAAGGCCACCTATAGTTAGCTATAGGTATACATAGCCTCATCATACAAACCTAGAAATGGATAACCAATGAATGGAGGAATATAAAATTTCATAATTTTTTCAAGAATCCTAGGTGAATAATGGATCACATGACCTAGGTTTCAAGGCTAATCAACACCTATAAGCCCCCCGCAAAGTCAACTGTAGTTGACCATGGTGGGCAGAGAGCAAAAGAAGTGGGGTCCTTGATATTAACATGGATTTAATATGAGGATGATGAATTAAAATTAATAAATCATGACCTTAGAAGATTAAAAAATGTCTTGTGAACTATTTTTTAGGTCTAAATCATGCAAACATACCTATAGGTGCCCCTTCAAACATAAAACATAGTAAAAAATTATACTTAATCTTGACAATTAAGGTGTATGAAGAGGTATGTAGGAGGTTAGAGTGATGAATGGATTGATATAACCCTCATAATGATAATATTGGTATCAATATGCTCTTACCATATGGAAACCATATAGATAAGGGCCTCAAAATAAGCACCCATAGTTCATATTCTAAACCCTACCTTAGGAGTCTATCTTGGTTTTTCATGCATTTAAAGGGTATAATGGTATGTTAAAGAGATGAAAACAAAAATAGAAAATATATGTGACTTGTAGAATCATATCACATATTCACTTTAACTAAGGAAACAAATGAAGTTCCCTCTATTTTATCTCAGACAGAGGGCACTCCTTTTGTAAGGAAACCTATAGGTTTTAAAGGGAAATGATAAGAAGGAAGGTTTTAGGGTGATTAAAAATTGTAATAAAGTGTGGATATATGTTATATAATTTTAAAAACATTTAAATATAGGCACCTAATATAGGAACACAATAGGGTAGTTTAAAACTCACAAGGTTCAAACAAACCTACATGGCCTAGAATAGACCTAAAGCCCAAGTGGGGGATCAGTTTCAATTATAGTCTTAGGAAAACATTAAAATGAGTTTTATAATGTTTTTAAGGAGGAATAAGGTGTGTTTAATCTATAAATATGCAAATAAAATAATTAAAAATACACTTTTAGTTTAAGACCAATTCAATCCTGTAAGGAATGGAATGGAAAAGTTGAGTAGACAATTTGAAATGCTCACATCTTCTTTGACAGTCTACATGGGAATTTAAAGAGTTGTGGGATAATGAGGAGGGTTTTTAAAATTGTTTTTTTGGATTTTTTTTTCAACTCTAATGTGGCATATTTATGAACAAAGCCTAAGGGTAGAAAGAGCCTATAACCCTCCAAAACCCTGATTCATGACCCAATGGAGGAAATGAAGCAAGAGAGCTATCAAAATGGAATTGAATGGCTTTGGATCTAGTTTAATATTGTAGATAAATCTCCAAATATCCTTCTCACTCACTTGAGGTGTTCCCTACTTGTACAAACGAGGGGGAAATGAGGATTCCTTGACTATTTTTAGTGTTTTGCAGGTTCTAAGGGGTTTCAAAGGATGTAACAAACTTTAGGAGAAGGATTGGGACTTGAGATAACTACTAAAGTCTATTTATTACATCATAAAATATCCTAAGTTCTTCTCTAAGTACCTCTATCTCAATTAGTCAAAACTAAGAAAGTGAGCAAGAAAGTGAGAAGGGTGAGAACTTCAAGTGGGAGGGTTTTTAAGGTCTACCTAAGGAATATAAGGATATGGAAGGTATTTAAATGTTTAATTCACTCTTATGTATATATTTTCATGGAAAAATGAAGCCAACCTTAAGTCCCAGTGTGAGGGGTGAGTGAAAGAGGAGTTACTTAGACTACATGTAGTGATAACTCATGTGTAAAAGAATCTTGATGGTTAGGGATTTAACCAATGCATAGTGAAGCATGTATACAACCCCTCCCTTTCAATTAAATCATTAGATATATCCTTAGACAATTATGGGATGTTATAAAAGAGCCAAATGATGAAGGTAGTTTTATGAGCAAGTAAGAGGAGTTCTATGCCACTTTTCAGGAGTTTTCATGCCTTTGAGGGACATTTGTCTTATTAGACCTTACACTATATATCTCTCACTTCATTCTCCTACATGTATAAATTTTTTTCTCAGCATGGCATATGTCCTAGTGACTCTTTTACTTATATATTCTAACTTCTCTATCCAATTCTATAAGTAGTAGCCATTTTGGCTCTTGTAAGTTAATACCACACCATGTATGGTGAAGCCCTGATAAAATGAAATTGTATTTTGCCTTTAAATATTAATATAAGTCTGGTTTTTAATTCATAAATATTTTTATAAGTGTGAAAAGTGATTTATGATGGAGTTAGTGATAATTTTCTATCCTTACTTACCTGATCCTTTCATGTTTATGGAAGACTTATTATTCTAATAGGTCATATGTATTGTATTCAAGTATGTTAGGCTACTTTAAAGTGTAATATATTTCTTAGAGTATGAATTCTACCCTATGGTTCATTTACCTTGTGTTTTTTTCATATATCTCACCTTTATGTTGAAACATTGATGTTATAATCTTTTAGGACTTTGAAGCTAGTTTATATGCCTTGTTTCATTTTGATAGGAGTATGATGGTCATGTGGAAATAATATTGGTGTATCAAAACCTAATATTAGGTTTATTTCATGTAAATTTCTAACTCTTTTCCCATAAACAAGCAGTAGTTTAAGTGATAAGCATTGTAAGATACATTCAGGGAGCTAGCCCTTAAATCTAGAGGCTTACTTCCACCATAGGTACACCCACATACCTATAAGTATTCCCATATTTCCCAAATATAGAAGAGGCTTGACCACCATTTTCTAGGGTGAAATATTTGGTGACAATAATACCTATCAATAAGAAAATTGGATAGATTCATCTATGTGGAATTTGAAAATATTAATGGATCATGTGATAAATATAATTACCCATTACCCTCCTTAGATCAAGTGATTTAAATGGTGAGTGGATCTTAGATGATGTCCTTTTTAGATAGATTCTTAGGATATAACTAAGTTCTCATCAACCTAGATAATCGAACCAAGACTACATTCACAATGAAGTGGGGCACTTTTACTTGAAAATATATGCCATTCAACTTGATTAATGTAGGATCCATTTTTTAGAGATCCATGGATTTCACCTTCAAAGGTTTGATAGGGAAGTGAATTATTATCTATATGGATGATATGACTGCCTTCTCAAAATATAGGTTAGATCACATTTTTCACATGCAAAGGATATTTGAGAGATGCATAAGGTATGGTATCTTCTTAAACCCAAAGATGAATGTGTTTAGTGTTACTTAAGGTAAGCTTATCATTCACATTATCAAAAAATAAGGTATTTATAATTATACTAATCATTCTAGTGTTATTTCTAAGATAATTCTTTTGAATATTAAAAATTAACTAAAATATTTCTCTGGGAAAATTAATTTCATGTTCAAATTTATTTTTATATTTGTTAAGTTTGTTAAACCTCTAAATTTCATGATGAAATAGGAAGGTAAAATATAATAGAACATTGAATCTAAGAAGGCCTTCCAAGACTTCAAAGAGGCAATTATGTAGGTTTAATTTCTAATTAGCCTATATTACATCAAGGAAATCTAACTCTACTATTTTTATTCTAAGAATACCATTTCCACCATCTTCATTAAAAATAAGATTGGAGAAGAACACCAAATTGATTTCATGAGCACAAACCTTAAATATATAGAGATCAATTATTATACCCTTGAAAAACATGATTATGTCCTAGTCAAGGTGGTGAATAAATTTAACCATTAAATTATTAGTAATAAGGTGCATGCCATTATATTATATATGGTAATAAAACTTATGCTTGGTTAGAATTAATTATGAAAGCACAGAGGCTAGTGGAAGACCAAGTTACAAGAATATGATCTAGAGATTAGAATTGATAAGATCATCTGAGGCTAGGTTCTTATTTAGTTAATCATAAAGATTGATCCCCAAATTAAACTCCATGTGCACCAATTAGATGTACTTATTTAAGATTAGTATGCTATGATCACTCACTACCTTCTCTATGTAAGTCCACCCACCAAACTAAACCATACCTAGGAAAGGACCCTTAAGCTAAAATTAACTCATTACATGATCAAGAAATAGGTATTTTATAGAAGTAATTATGAATGCATCTATCTTAAGATCCTATCTAAGGAAGAAGTCAAGTATATTATGTCTATTTTTCATGAAAAATTGGGTAGTGGCCATCCCTCTAGGAATTCAATGACAAAATCTTATGATCATGCAATTATTATCCCATTATTTTCAAAGATGTGCATGCCAATATACACTCATATCACTAATGCCAAACCTTTTACAAGTGATATGTTTATGTTTTAATGTCATTGCATCCTATTATTGAAGGAAATCCATTCATGTAGTGGGGACTTGACTTCAAAGGAGTTATCAATCCAAACTCTTCATCTGACCATAGATTCATGATCATGGCTATTGATTATGGCATAAGGTAGACTGAAGTAGTATCCACTAATAATATTAATACCAAAGAGGTGATAAATTTTCTATAAGAAAACATAATCACCTAATTTGGTGCACCAATATCACTGATCTGTGACAATGGACTTGCATTCCTATCTATAGAGTTTACTGAATGGGAATATGAACTAGAGTCATATTGAAATTCTTATTTAAATATTACCTATAATGGAATGGTTTTATAGAGTTTAAAAATAATAACTTGATTGATGTGATTAATAAATGTATTTAAAGGAATACATAGGAATGATACTCACTATTAAAATATGCCCTTTGGGTTGATCACACCCAGTACAAATAGGCCCTCAAAAGTTCATTCTTACTAGTTTATGGGTTAGAGCCTATCTTCTCAATTAACCTTAGATTTCCTACTTATAAGTTTATGAAATAATAAATGTAAAGTAATGAGAAGGTACAATCAATGCTAATAGATAACATCCACTTGGAAGATGCTTGATAAAAGGCCCTATAAAATTTTAATAAGCACAATGGCACTATCAAAATATGGTTTGAGAAGAGAGAAAAGGTGAAATACTTTACTATTTATGATAATACTAATCTAGTATAAATTTAATGAAAATAAGGGAAAACACTCAAATTTTGACCCATTATGTATTAGCTCATATCGGATCTTAGATTTCCTTGGATAGAATGCATTCCACCTCAAGGACCTTGAAGGTAAATACCTCCTACTACCTATGAATGGATAGTTCTTGAACCACTATTTCTCCATTATACCTTATAATACAATATCAAAATAGCATGGGCATGATGGTGGTAATGTATATGTTATATTAGGCTTAGATTAGTTTGAATTTTTATGTGTTTTATTCTATTGTATGTTTAATTTTATGGTGTTGTTTTATTATTTATGCCTTGTGCTTGTTTCACCACCCTTGCCTTAGTTTTGCTCCCATGTATCATATACCAAGAGGGTTTCCCTTCCTCCCAATGATTCATAAAGGGATTTGAGTTTAGAGAAAATGATGACTACTCTAAAAGATGATTGAATAGTGAAACCCCATTTTGAAATTAGAAAATAGAAGGTGAACCTCTAATATTGAACACAATGATAAGCAAGGTAAGTCTCCAAGAAGTACTAAGGGAATTTAAATCCACTAATTCAACACTGAATAAGTGAATTGAGAAAATATCTACTCTAGTTAAGTCCATCACAATCCCTTTTATGTAAAATAATAAATATATTATGAATAATTGAGTAAGTGTGCGATCATCTGGATATTAGAGGCTTACTAAGACTACCATTAACCTTGGATTCACTCATCTACAACCCTCTTGGATCAAAAATTAGATATAAAATGAAATTAATTTTATTTTTTTATTAAAAAAATATATATTAATTTTCTTCCTTAGAAGGGGTGATTTTAATAATCTCCATTGTAGGCTTTCTTGTCTGGTTGGTAATGGAGTAGGGCCAAGAATGACATAAATGTATATTTTTTAGGGTTATAGACACTTGGATAGAATTAGATCAATTATCAAGACCTCCACCTTAACCAAAATTCTATGAAACACTTACCCCTTCAAAGGCCTTTCAATAATCTCATATTCACCTAGACATACTAAAGTTATCCATCAAATAAAAAGAGGAATCCCACACTAAAGTATGACATGGCCTTAGAAGGATCCATATCCTAATATATTACTTGTTGAATTAGACTTGAGAACTTTTCATACTCAACGTATATAAAATAGAGTTTGGCTTACCTATCTCTATATTCAAAACTAGATGATCATAGTTTGGGTTCTAAATGTTGGGGTATCATTTTCCCCATAAAGTCACCATTTGTTTTAGCCAACACTCTCTTTTTTTTTATAAAATTAGGGGACCCCTCTGAAAATTATCAACACAAATATTTATCATATTATCAATTCCCTTATAGTTAGTTTTAGACTTGGTGAAACCTTGAACCTCTATTCTACCTTGATCTACAGAACATTTTTTTATATTTTTGATGATGAGTTAGTCTTTGTTGAAGGCCCCTATATTATTTTAGGTCTAAAGATAGTCTAATCCTAGTTTCATCCTAAAATAACAAGAAGTTTTCATACTTCAAATTTAATTACTCTAACTATGTTTTTTCACAAAATTAGACAAATGTTTATTTTCCTAATGTGCCAGTATCATGGAGTCCTACTCAATGTTTCATAAGGATTTAGTGATAGATAGGTGAGTTTTTAATTCATTATGAGGCCTTATTTTAACTTATTCCATTTTCATGAAATCTTGTAGGAGATCTTGATGAATGAAAAAATGCCATGTTAAACTTATCAAATGTGTCAATATCCTAAACTTATCAAAGGTGTCAAATCTTGGGAGAGCTTGATGAATGAATAAATGCCAAAAGATATCCGATTAGATGTGTCAATATATAAGACCTATTAGAGGTTTCAAATCCTAGGAGAGCCTAAAAAATGAATAAATACCATGTCGAACCTATAAAATGTGTCAGTTTCCTAAACCTATAAGAGGTTTTAGACATTGAGAGAGCTTAATGAATGAAGAAAATCCATGTAGAACTTGTTAGATGTGTTAGTCATCTACACCTATCAGAGGTGTCAATCTTGAGAGATCCTGATGAATAAATAAATGACACATGAAACCTATTAGATGTGTTAATCTCTTGGACTTGTTAGAGGTTCTAGATCCTAGGAGATCCTAATGAATGAAAAAATGTCATGTGGAACCTATCATATGTATGAGTCTCTTAAACTTGTCAGAGGTGTCAAATTTTGGGAGAGCATAATGAATGATAAAACACCACATGACATGGTTATACATATCATAGATAAGGCTCAAGGCTTCTATAATGTACTTAAAATGAAGTATAGTCATAATTAAAAGCCAATCAGAGTGTGCCACATGCCACCTCACTACTTCAAATGGCTAGTTTTTCTCTTAATAGGTAAAAGTGTAGCACCCAATTATGCTTAGGTGTAATATGTTACAAATAATACCAATTGTTGACTGACATGTGGCATGTGTTAATGCCACTTGGGATTCCATAAAGGCAATTTATTACTGTGTCCATCATGCTCCTTACATTAATTAAATGGGATATTAGGCCCTGATTAGACAAATTAAACCATCCCATTATAACTACCAAATCTAAGTAGAGAACATATATTTTTAATCCTTGAATTAATGCCAAAATATAGAAAACCCTAAGTAGATGATTCCATTAGCTCAGTTTTAAATTTGCACAATGTGGGTACCAAATCCATTAATGCAAGAAATCTTTGTAGATCCCTATAAGTGTCTAAAGGTGAATTAATTTACCATTATTGCTCTTAATTTCCTAGACATCATCTCCTTAGTTTTAACTCATTTATGTGCCCCTTGATCCTTCATTATTTATATTTTGTTTCCATTAAGGTTAACATTTTTTCCATGGATGCTTCATCCTCTAACCCTAGGCCTGAGCCCACATATAAGGATACCTCCTTACCCACAAAATTGACATAATTTAAAAACTAAAATGAGATGTTTAAATATTATGAAGATGAATCTGAGTTCTTAGATACCATTAGGTAATATGAAATGTAAGGGTTTCACAAGGCCGTGACCAAATTGGAGGTCTTCCCATGTTCTAACCTCCTTGGTAACATATTACTCACTTCCAAATGAGTGTAAAATGCTATTGAATATGTAGTGTACTTTGTATAGTCTAAACATAGAATTGTGGACATTTTTGGGGATACATTCAAAGCATATTACAATCTCCTAGATTACATGGTTTCCTATGATAAGATCACCATAGAATCATGGGCCACCATTTATGAAATATATGAGGTTTTATACAATTGGACAGTTGACCTCAAGGTTAAGTGGATCAATAGAGAATACATTAAATCATACACTATCTGCACCTTACGATAATAGGTTTAGATCAAGATGATCTTGTTAAATCACTTATTCAAGGAAAGTGACTATGTGCATATGGATATTTTCTGAGTGTCCTTGCTTAACATCATCCTTAAATGAGATGAGATATCAAACCTTGGGAGCACTAAATTTTGTCTGATTTACCATGTCAAGGAATCTTGGGATGGTGGGAAATTTTATATGATGAGTTACCTAGTGAACATTGTTTATGCCACCCTTGTGTTCAAACCTTCTCCATTCCCACCATGAATCCTTGGAGGTGATATGGTGCATGTAGTTTTATACAAGCTATATGGCCACCACTACATAAATCACATATATTATATTTATGAGTCATTCTACCTAGTGGTTTTCTAGGTTGATAAGTTTAATCTAGTTGAAAAACTTTGCATAGAATACAAAATGAGGTTGATGAGATCAATCTAGTTTAAAACCTACACATAGAATATAAAACTAGATTAATAGGATCGATCTAGTTGACTGTAAATGAAAATGAAAATTTTAATTGTTAGATTCACATTAGGTTCACCATAATGTATGTAATGAATTAGGATGGATCTATAAATTTTCCTACTTCATGGATTCTAAGCTCAGAGAAGGTAATTTTACCAAATAATTCATTGCATATCTATTTATATTAGAACACAACCAATTTAAATCCACTAAATCTAACTAAGGGATATATTACCACATAATATCAATAGAGAGGGTTCCAAAGTATCTAGGTAAATGACATTATGCAATAACCCTAGTTAGGCCTACAATAAATAAAAGATATCTAATCTAGTGCTCACTAAATCTTGTGGCACAAAGGGGGATAGTTAATAAAAAATTTAAAAAAACATGCAAAGAGAACTCTACTCAAGTAAATGTAGATGTAAACTAAGAAAGGATTACAACATTCATCTTACTAAGTTTTGTAATATCTAATCTACTAAATGAAAGACTAAAAGTTAGAAATACTTACCTTTAAGTGAACCTATCCTGCCTCAATATCTCCCTTGGATAATGGTGCTTTGTAAGGGTTTATTATGGATTTATAAACATCACACTATAAAAATCAAATATAGGCTAAAATCCTCCTACTTTACATCTAAGACTTTTCCACAAGATAAGCTTCTTTACCTCAAAGATAAAACCCTAAGCAATGAGTCCTCAAATGTAGAAATAGTAGAATTTTGAGTTATAGCAATGTGAAAATGAATGTTACTCCCTTTATAAATGAATTTAATGGATTATTTATAGCCAAGGAATGACCTTAAACCATCCCAAGATTTTTTTTGACAAGGTCAGCCAAATTGATCTTGTTTGGTGGGAAAGATAGTTGTTAGGTCTCAAACTAGGTCAACTGGGACAATGGAGTTCTATAACATGCATTTAGTTCTTAAAATATTCATGTAACATAAATTTATTATAGGAGTGTATAATCAAGTTTTAATTGATTATGGATTTTGATAAAATTAACTTGTAATGGTTTTAGTTAATGGTATAGAGATCAAAAGTCTTATGAAGAACCAAAGATCTACCCACCCCTTTCTTGGTGTACCTTTTAAGGTGTGTACTCACATATATTGAAAATTGATAGGTTAATGTGAGTGAGAAAACATATTTAAAATTTAAAAATATTGCATGTATATAGATTGTGATAAAAGATGCAAAGGAATGTGGATGCTTAATTCAATTATGTGTGACCAAAATGATATGTCCCCTTGTAGATGGCTTGATTTCCTAATGAATGATGTTTGATCTTAATATCTACATAATGTAGCTAGGATATCTTGGCTTCTTTAAATTGAGGGGTGTGAACTCAATTTATATATATATATTCATAAATATGGATAGTTGGATCTGTGATCAAGGAATCCAAGAGGGAATATTAGTATGGTGTTAATAAAGAAATCAAAATAAAAAAACACACACACTAAAAACTAACATTTATAGCCTAGACACTCAAGTAGTTAGATAACTACACAAGTATCTAAAAAATGAAAGAAAAAAAAGAGATTTTACCTTCCATGAGAGCAAGTGTTGTGAGTTGGCAATGGATTTATGTGCTCAATTATGTGACCAAGAAATATTTGTCAATAAAGATCATTGATCCACCTATCTTTGTCACCTTATTAATGTTGGTTATATTTGGCTTGGCTTAGAAAATGGGCATGGTAAAATTACACAAAATAAGCCTTTTGGAAGTATTTTGGCATACTAAAATTAAACTAAAAATCTTATGGATTAATGGGTGAGGCCTTGCATTTATAGCCTCAAAAGTTAACTCTAACCCAAGTGTCATTAGGTTAGAATTAACCATGGTTGAATTTTAACTAACCCTAGGTGAGTTAAGGATAACCCTAGTTGGTTTAAGGAGGGGAAATGTAATTAATATTTGGGATAGAGATCCCATTTATTAGGCATGGCTCTTCATTTCAACATTTAAGGCATTTTAAGGAGATATTTTAATTCCTTGACTTTGAGGATGATGATGTCATCATGACCTTATATTTATTAAATTTTACTTTTAAAAAAATGTTTTCACTAATTGAACATGGAAAATTCACTTAAGCATTTAATTTTGTTTGATTAGTTAATTCATTTTGCTTAGCATTTTAACATTTTAAGAATTGTTTAAGTGCCTTGCTTAATGGGTCCAAAAACCAAACTGCCAGTTTCTAAGTTGTAAGGTAACTAGAGATGAATACATGAGAGGTTTCTATTATCACTTGTATTTTCACCCTTTGAGGAGATATCTCATCTCTCCTCATTTAAGTGGCACAATTGAAACACCTCTAGGATGTGGGTATCCTAAGAATGAGGTAAATCTCTAGATAGGGCTAGCTACCTTGATGTACCACTTATAGATCACTACTACACCTATGTTTATGAGGGAAAAGGAAGATAAAATTAAAATTAAACTATCCTAAAGGAGGTGATAAACCAAATTTATTGATGAATACCAACTAACTGCATATCACACATGAGACCAAGGGACTAACTAGACATACACTTTTCTAATCTAAATCTTCTCACATAAGTATTTCATTATGAGGATATGAAGAATTATTTAGGCTAAGAGGACTAGAAAAGAGGCCTTGAATGACACTAGTGAATATAATAACTCAATAAACCATTGACACTTCATATAAAACTTGACATGACCTACAAGAAGAAGCTTTCTAGCTAGAAATACGTAAAAGAATGAGACACCATGCTAAGGAAACAAGATTCATCACAGTAAGGTCAATCATCCAAGTAAAAAACATTATGAATAGTGATATAAGAGGTCAAAATTAGTTTTCTTTATTGATCCATGTTATGAAAATGAGAAGGGCTTCACCATACTTAGGTGGAGCCATTTTTATAAAGGCCAAAATGGTTACTTTTTATAGAGATTGAGAGAGAAAGAGGAGAAGAGAGAAGTCCAAAGGTTATAAGGACACTTTTCAAGCTGATAAAATGAGTTACATGTGCATGAGACAAAAATGTGAAACTGATCATGCAAATTTAGGAAGCACATGTGTCATCCCAAGTCATAAAATTATTGAAATGTGGCATGAAATTCCCTTTGGTGGCTCAAAAAACTACCTCTCCAAGTACCAACTCACCATCTTGGGAATTTAAGTCTACTTGCCCTAATTATGAGGATCAAATCCTTGAATTCTAATATTGATAATCATACCATGCCTTGGGTGGTATATTACCTACTTTATTAATGATGGTCACCCTTGTATTTATTTCATATTCATTCCTTTTCTATATTTGGATTATAGGTCCCACCTATAGTTAGAAAACCAATCTAAGGACATTGGGTTTCCTATAGTCTTTATAGTAAAATAGACCTATAAACCAAATATTATTCTAGACTTCATTGGGTAAAAATAAATCCACCTTACCTCTGTAGGATCCAAGAGTATACTATGTATTGATCCTTATTTAGAAATGATGAACCAATCACAATAAATAAACTTGAATGGTACAACTTTGTGAAAATAGAGATCAATATTCAGCCCCATTAGTAATTTATTATGTTCTTCATACTTGACTACATCATTTGGACTATTTCATGGCATTTGAATGAGATTTATTGACATCAATAAGATCCTAAAAAGTCCTTTCCATGGTAAAAATGGATTCTCAACCTATATCAAAAACCCTAGGCTCACCCTCATTCTAATTAGCTATCACAATCTAACTTGGCTCATTAGCACATTAACCCAACTTACTCCATTGATTTGCCTTTACACAGATGTCTATGAGCCATTAAATCTTCACTAAAATGTTGATTTTGTCTATACTTATTCCATGTGTCAAACAAGTGTTAATCCACAAGATCTTATTATCAATTTTTAGCTTCATGCACTTGTGCCATGTGTCAACCACTCAAGATCTCTAAATATTTGACTCATCTCATTCCATTGGATTTCTAGATCCTAGCTCCTACCTATCATTATATATTTAAAATTTCATGAAATTTATCTTGACTTGGTTGTTGAGCTTTGACACTTTGACCTCATCTCACTTCTTCCTACATCTTTAGATCACTTTTGCTCCATCAATCTTCTCAAACTTGCTTGCTATTTAAATCATCACTCTGTTAATAAAACTTGATCACTTTATATCATTTAAGTCTGTTCACTCCATTAGATCTCCAATGTCTGATTAAGTGTTAACCAATGATCTTCCAACTAGAACAAACATTAACTCTAACAAGCTTGTGCTTAATGGGTTTTTGTCTGACAAGCTCCATAAATGTGACACTTGTCACTAGCACATTAACTCAAAGGTTCCTTTGATAATTTGACTTTGATTCATTCTATTGGATCATCTATGTATGCTAAAGTAATGGCCATTGATCAAGATGGAAAATATATTAAATCTTAGACTTAGGAAAATATAAAGTCCTTTCATAATTGCTTAGAATCAGTAATTGCTAGGTTGAGGGGCTAGTTTATTAATGATGATATGGACTTAAGTTGTAACTTAAGCTACTAATTTCTAACTATACTAAGTCAACATTAAAATAGAACTTTTCTTGTTGATGCCACAACTAAACCCTTAGGATACATTGATTAACAAGTGAATTAGATAGTCTAACTTCTTAGAAATGGTTAATAAAGCACATAACACCATTCCTCTATAAATAAACATCAAATGTAAGATAGATAAGTATAGAATACATCCCCTAAGAGAAATTTATCTAAAACTTCTCTTGCTAATCATAACAAGTACAAACTTGAAGACCATTTTTGCTTACCAAGCCTAGTGAAAGAAAAGAGAAATGGTTTTCTTAATTTCTTGGAACCTCTAATCAAACTAATCACTAAAACAAGTATGAGGAAGACCAAGAGACACTAATAAAGTGTCCTCAACTATAAGAGGCTGTAAAAGTCATTTAATGCTCTATTTTGACCCCCAAAATGACTCAAAAGGATATATTGACTAATAAGACTAATGAACAAGGTTAATAAGACCTACAATAATATCAAATGACCTAAAATACACCTTATGACATAATAATAGACCCCCTAAATCATCTAAAAATCAATTTTTTACTTATAAGGGTCCTAATTTGCCCTTGAGGTCAAATTTGGTCAACAAACTAGTGACTTATAGGGGTAGCATACCTGCTATTTTAACTAGACTAGTAGCCTTATCAATCCATTAGGCTTAGACAGTCATCTGAAGTCTAAAACACAATAAGATAACTTTTACCATTTACAAAAATATTTGATCAAGATAATACTACTAATTACCTCAACCACACAAACCAAAAGACACACACAAACAAATCAAACAAACTAACAAAACACACATATGCTCAAAACACTTAGGAAAAATAGAAAGAAAAAAATATGCACAAGTAACAACTAAACATACTTCCTTTCTAAGATCAAAAATAAATTTCCTTGCATCTCCTTCTTCATGAGATGAAACATAGTGCCAAGCATGTTGCTCCTTAGATTTGACACTTGATAGATCAAACCTATTTCTTGGCACTTTACTTATTATGCTCTCAAGTATACCATATTCAAATAGGTCTCCAATGTAAATATATTCCTCTTGGCCTTGTACATATACCTCTTATTGTTACTCACACTTCATCTCATGATCAACTTGCATCTTATTTTTAGGTATGATTTGAAGAGGAGTGGTTTCTTATTCCTTGGAAGATTAAGAATATTAGAAGCTTGTTTTAACCTCAAAATGTTGAGGTGAACTTTGTACTGGCTCATATATGAAATTTTTCAAAATGTCATCTTGCTTACCATCACTTGAAATTAGCTCTAAGGAATTTGTAGACCCCTTGGGAGACTCAAACTCATTACAAATGTTTTCAAACTACTACCACAAGTCTTCATCTTATTTTTGATCAACATCATGAAGGGTAACAAAAAGAGAAGATCTGTCATCCTCTTATTTGACACAAGGAAGGCATTCTTCATTATCAACCAAATAAGAAGACTCAACATAAGGAATCACCTCTTCCTCATCATTTAGGACCTACTGATGACTCTCAAGTTGTATCTTAACTATCATAATCTGATTTTGGTTTTCAAGGGCTATAATATCTTCAATATCCTTCTCCTTCCTAGTGATGCCAAGACTAGGCATCTTGAAATTAGGTGACTTAGCCCAATGAGGCTACCAAGGAGCTACACTTTTTTTAGGCAATAGTTTTGAATTTTCCTCAACCAAATGCTCCTCTTTAGGTTTCCATACAATAGGTACATCAAGGTAAATGGTGGTGGGTTGTGGATAGGATGAAATTGTTGGTGGAGGTGGAACATAGGATTCAAAATCAGATTGAGAATGATTTAGAGAGGATATTTTTGGGAATTATTGAGGAAGGAGAGGTAGAACTTGGGATAAAATAGCCTAGTTTTATTCCTTCCATTTGACATTATCTTTATTTAAATATAATTTATCTTGAGGACTCTCTTGAGGAAGGTTAGATGGGGTGTGTTCAAGCATAGGATCTTCTTTTGGATCTAAACCTTCCATCCCACCTTGATTCAATAATTTCATTTTCAACTCTAACTCTTCAAATTACTTGGATAGGTTCTCTAGAAAAAATATCTCTTGAATTTTATGGGAATATTCATGAGGATAAAGAGTATAAGAGGTATGACATGGAAAATAAGAGGTATCTTAAGGAAGGGTGGGAGGGGTTTGTATAGGATCAAGCTCCTTCTCAACCTCATAATCTTTATCTAGACTTTTATCCTCTTTCTTTCCCCATGATTCCACTACCTTATTCTAAATTTATATGTTAGTATTAGGAGTCTCTCCTTGAGGTAATGATGAAATTTTAGGAGTGGATGAAGTGTTTAAGAAAATTGGTATCTCCTTAGGCTTGGATTCTCCACTTTGTCTCCAACTTGGAATCTCATATTTAGAGGTCTCTTCTTAAGGTGGGGATATAATAAGAGAGGTAAATGAGGGATTAAATTCCACTTATTTTACTATTGAGATGGATTTATTCATTTTTTTATTGGCTAACTCAATCTACCTATCAATATTTACTTCAAAAATAAGGTTTGTCCTTCCAATTCTCTCTTCTAGCTAATTGGGAGAAGGATGACTTTGATAATCTTGATTGGGTCCATGAATATGGTTCAAGTAAGAATGATAGAAATTTTTGGGATGTGGATATTAGGGCTGATATATTTGGTGAGGTTGTTCCTCATAAACTCTTAGATTATCTTCCAAAGATGCAATCAATCCACCTATATCTAACATCTCACTTGTAAGCCTTAGCCAATTTGTTCTCTCAATAGGTGCCCATTCTCTTTTCACTAGATATAATTCATCTCTCACATTATGAATGAGATGGATAGGAACATATTAACCATATATCCTTATTGTATCAACATCTATCATGTACTTTTCATAGCCTAAAAGAGTTTGCTTAAAGTGGAAATGAACTAATTAGAGAAATGACTAGGTTGACTAAGAGGAGCAAGATATTGAGAAGGCTGGTTATAATACTAATATAACTCATGACAAGGCTATAAATTATCATATTAAATCTATTAAGGATTATGACAAGGTTGATAGGGAATGTCATAATCTTGATAAACCCCACCAACTTGTGTAAAATAATAGTCAACACTAAAGTTAGCCTTTGCTATAAATTCATTAAGAAGCAAGAATATAAGGATAATTATCAACAATATTTAAAAGGAATATCTAGGCTTCTTGACCAAATGATATAACTTTAGAGTCACCATTGATGCTTGGATAGATGCCTCTAAAGGCTGATGTGTTAAAAGACAACACAAAAAATCTTTCAACTTTTTGGATAATGAGTCTCATTAGGCATTCCAAAAAATATTGTCACTTGGATTTGTACCCTTTGATGAGATTTATCATCTCTCCTCATGAAATTGGCATAATTTAAACACTTATAAGATGTGGATAACCTCAGAGTGAGGTGAATCTCTAGATATGGCTAGCTCCCTTGATGTACCACTTGTAGATCACTACTACACCTATGCTTGTTAGGGAAAAGGGAGAGAAAACTAAAAGTAAACTATATTAAAAGAGGTGATAAACAAAATTTATTGGTGACTACCAACAATCTACATGTCACACATGAGACCAAGGGACTAGTTAAACATACACTTCTCTAATTTGAATCTTCTCACATAAGTATTTCATTATGAGGTTGTGATGAATTATATAGGCTAGGAGGACTAGACAAGAGGCCTTGAATGGCACTAGTGAATAGACTAACTCAATAAACCATTGAAACTTCATAAAACACTTCACATGACCTATAATAAGAATATTTCAAGCTAAAAATAGGTGAGATAATGATATAACATGCTAAGGAAATAAGAGTCATCACTAAGAAAGATCAATCATCCAAGTAAAACACACTATGAATAGTCATAAAAGAGGTAAAAATTAGCTGTCTTTATTGATTCATGGTATACAAATGAGCAAGGCTTTACCATACTTAGGTGGAGCCTTTTTTACAAAGGCTAAAATGGCTAGTTCTTATATAACTTGAAAGAGAGAGGAGAAGAGAAAAGTCCAAAGTTCACAAAGACATTCATCATGTTCAAAAAATGAATTATATGTGCATGAGATGAGAATGTGAAATTGATCATGCAAAGTCAAGGAATCACAAGTGTCACCCCAATTCATAAAAATCTTGAAATGTGGCATGAAATTCAATTTATTAGCTCAAAAAAGTACCTCTCCAAGTACTAGTTCACCATCTCAAGACTCTAAGTCCATGTGTCTTACTTATGATGATCAAATCCTTAAGTTCTAATACTGATAATCATGTCGTGCCTTGGGTGGTGACGTACCTACTTTCTTGATTATGGGCACCCTTTTGTTTATTTCATATTCATTCCTTTTCTATATTTAGATTATAGGTCCCACCTATAATCAAAAAACCAATATAAGGACATTGGTTTTCCTATAGTCTTTATAGTAAAATAGACCTATAGACCAAATATTCTTTTGGACTTCATCAAGTACAAATAAATAAACTTTATCTCTATAAGAGCTAAGAATTCACTGTTTATATATCCTTCTTTAGAAATGATGAATCAACCATGAGAAATAACCCTACATGGTACAACTTTGTCAAAATAGAGATCAATATTTAGCCCTAATGGTGGTTCCTTATGTTCCTCATACTTGACTGCATTAGTTAGACCACTCTATGGCATTTTAATTAGCTTTAATGGCATCAAGAAGACCCTATAAAGTCTTAATTTCCATGGTCAAAAAAGGATTCTTGAGCTCTATTGAAAACCCTAGGCTCACCCTCACTCTAATTGGCTATCATAATCTGATTTGGCTCATTAACATGATGAGCCAACTTGATAAATCTATTTACCTATGTATAGATATCCATAAGCTATCAGATCTTCCTTGAAATTTTAATTTTATCTCAACTTATTCCATATGTCAAACACATGTTAATCCATAAGATCTTGCTATTAGTTTATAGATTTATGCAATTGTGCCAAGTGTTGACCCTTTGAGCTCTCTAACTATTCGACTCATCTTGCACCATTGGATTTCCAAATCTTAGCTCCCATGTATCATTATATATTTAAACTTTCACAAAATTTACCTTGATTTGATCATTAAACTTTGATATTTTAACCTAATCTCACTACTTCTTATGTCTTTGGATCACTTTCACTCCATCGATCTTCTCAGACTTAGTCTTTAACTCATCACTCTATTAACAAACCTCAATCACTTTATAGAATTTTATTCCATTCTCTCTATTAAATCTCTAATTGTTGATTAAATGATAACCATTGATACTCTAACTAGCTCAGAAATTAACTTTGACAAGATTTTGCTCATTGGGTCTCTATTTGATAAGCTCTATGAATGTGACACTTATCATTGGTGCATTAACTTGGAGGTCCCTTTGATAATTTGATTTTTATTCACTCTATTATATCATCTATGTACACTGAAGTGATAGCCATTGATCATGCTAGGACATATATTAAGTTTTAGAGTTAAAAAAATATAAAGTCATTTGATCATTTCTCAGAGCTGGTGATTACTAGGTTGAGGGGTCAATTTCTTAACAATGATATAGAATTAAGTTTTAACTTAAGTTATTAGTTCCTAGATATACCAAGTCAACATAAAATATAACTTTACTTGTTGATGCCATGGCTAAACCCTTATGATTCATAGATTAACAAGCAAATTAGATAGTCTAATTTCTTAGGAATGGTTCATAAAACACAGACCACCATTCCTCTATAACCAAACATAAAATGGAAGTTTACTGAGTGTAGAAGACACCCCCAAAATAAATTTGTCTGAAACTTCTCCTGATGATCATACCAATTACAAACTTAAATACCATGTTTGCTTGCCAATCCTAGTGAAATAAGAGAAACAATTTTCTTCATTTCTTGGAACATTTAATCAAACTAATCATTGTAATAAGTGTGAGGAAGACCACGAGACACTACTAAATTTTCCTTAATTGTAAGAGGTCATACAAGTCATTTAATTTTATATTTTGACCCTCAAGTTAATAAGACCTAAAATAATATCAAATGACCTAAAATACACCTTATGACATAATACTAGACCCCTAAAACATCTAAAAATCATGTTTTTACCTATAAGGGTTCCAATTTGACCTTGAGGTCAAATTTGGTCAAGAGTTACTATTTCATATAGGATAATACCCCAAATAGGGATTCATCAACATTATTATAATCATTAATGTCTGATGTGTGGATGAAATTGATATTTTTAGTGATTCTTAGGCTTAATTTACAATGTTTGGTAGAAATCAATTTAAAGTCTGGTTGGAATCCAATTATGGATAGAATGGGGTGTCTAAAGTTTACCCCTATTTAGGAAGGTATTTCAAGATATAGGCATAGTAATGCCTTGTCAAATAAAAATTTTATTTAATACCTAATATCCTATAAGGTGATGGATAAGCCCTAGATTCCCCCTCAAGGGAATGTGTGGTAAACAAGATTGGTGATCGTTCCCTTAAAAAGAAGAAAATGATGGGACCTAAAGTTAAAGGAGGTGAAAAATATTGATTTGCCCAAAGTTAGTTATAATCAATGACACAATGAGATACCTAAATTGCGATGATAAAAAGGATGATTTATCTAAATTTGGTTATAATCATCATCATATGGAAGTGCAAAATAATGATTTGCCCAAAGGTGGTTATAATCATTAATATAATAAAAAGGGCCCCTTTTAGGTGGATAAAGATAATGATTTGATAAAATAAAGTTATAATCACTATCTCAATGAAACATACCCCAATAAGGTGGGGAAATGATAATGATTTTCCCAAAGTGGTTATAATCATTAACATATAGATAGATTGAAAGACAATGATTTGTCTAAAGATAGTTATAATCATTGGCACTATAGTTTGGGACAATATGGAAAACTAGAAAAAGGGGCTTACATATTAAATCCATACTCAAAGAGTAAGAGTAAGCTAGTATAGAGGATAGACATGAATTCAAGCTACCTGCTAGGATGGAGATGCACATCTTACTTAGCAGGGATTAAAATTCATTCGAAATTTGGTTACTTTGTATTTGAGTAATGTTTGAATAGATCAAGAATTTATCAGGTGATCAAGGAGAATTACCATGGCACCATTTATTTTAATATCCACTAATACAATTTTTATTGTAGTACATAATGGTATGCACCATGATATAAAACACCATGATAACATAGCCATAATATGCATAAGGACTAACACTTAATCCAATAAACAAGTGAAAGCAATCATCAATGTTAAAAACCATGATGACAATGTTGACATATGTATATGGATGGACTTAAGTATAAGGTAAAAATAATCACCTAATTAACACATATATACTAATTCAAGACACAACACTGAAAGCAAAACAAATAGGGAAATGAAAATACAAAATAAAACACCAATAAATAGAAACACAATAAAACACCTAATAAACAAAAAGTGAAAAAAAAAATCAAAACATAAATGAAATAAACACAAATAATGGTAAATCATAATGTTAGTGCAAATAGAAAATAAATTATTCATGCATGTTTAATAGAGGTGTTACTCTTGGTGATAGGGGGACCCCTAAGCTAGGTAACAATGATGCAGGTAGAAAAACACAATAGCAAAAGGTGAACAAGGTTTCCCCTAGATTATATGGGAAAATGACATACACAAAAGAAGGCAATTATTGACCTTAGGCCATAGGAGATAGTGAAAAAATAAAAACAAATAGGGGAATATAAGAAAAGGAAGGGGTAGCCTAGCTGACTCCATATGCACTAGGAAATTAGATTCCACCTATATAGTTATAAGGGTACAAGATCTAATATAAACTTCAGGCCAAATGTAACTCTTTCAAGATATGGGAAAAAAGAAAATTGATGATAAAGAAACATGATTGACATATATAGGAATATGGATATAGTGTCACAAAGTGGTAAGTGTGTGAGAAAAGAAGGGATGAAATTCTAAAATCATGAAAATGTTAATACAAACAAGGTATGAAATCACAAGAGCATGGTTTATGATAAAACCACACTAAAAGGCCATAAATAAATGTTCACACATGAATAAGATTCATAATTATTACTACATCTAAGGTATAAAATGAGAATGAACTCGTAAAATAGTGAGAAAATAATAATTCATAAAATGGTGAGATCATAAGATGAATCCAACTAGTCATTAGTGTATCAAAGTTGAATATACAATGCTCACAATATAAACTCATAAAATGGAGAGAGTGTATGGCTCAGGCCAATAAGGAAGGATAAATTAAATAAAAATTGGTTACTTGTGAAAAAATTAGGAGTCCCAAAATCCCAAAGGCAAAGAAGTGGTCAAAAAAGAAAGGAAGGTATGGTCGAGTTAACCTGAGATACCTCGTGTATCCAAGTGTTGCCTACATAGTACATTCAGACCTTAGGCCAATATAGTTCTCCCAAAAATGAGAGGAAAAAGAACAAGGTGGTCTAAAAATAAACTAAATAAATAAGATGGCCCATATTAAAATTTTTTGATGGCTGTATATCTCACATGGAAATTCTAGGCCAACTTTCATGATTTATGGGTTGTAGGATTTTCAAAATCATTTACAAATGTTTTTAGAATTTTCTAAGCATCTCATCTCAATTGAGAATTATGAGAGACTAAACAATCTAATTTCATAAAATGGTGAGACATGGCTTAGAAATGCTTGAAAAATGGTGAGATCATGGAAAAGGGTGACTAAGTTGACCTTAACATAAATCAAGTGCTACCTACATAATCTTAAAATGAGACCTCAAGTTAGTATAGTTTTGCCTTACAATAGAGGAGTCCAACTAGGTAGCAGCAAGTTCATGAATGAGGTAAATGGCATAGTATAGAACATAAATGGCAAGATGGTACAAAAATCTATGATAAAGGTGTTGCCCTTAATTTTCCCATAGGTAATTATAATTAAGAAATAATGGTGCCCATGTGTTAATGATACTAATTTTCCAAAAGGCAGTTATAATTAGTAGTATTGAGAATGAAATAGAATGTGACAACAATGAAGAATGCAATTAACAAACCACTATCATACTAATATAGTATACTAGCTATTTATGAAATACCAAATAAACTATTGAAAGTTTAACTAATCCCCTCACTTAAGGTGCCTAAAAAACCAATGGATCAGAACCCAAGTAAAAAAGGGTGGGAAAGGGTAGTTAAAACAAATTTGGCCAATAGGGAAGGTATGGGAGAAATGGTATATGGTATAGTATAAGGAATGTGACATTATGGAAATTGGATATAATGGTAATAGGGTTGCTCCCAAATGACAATGTGAGGTAAATGACGGGGTATGAAATAATGGTAAGGCAAATGGAAAATGAAAAAGGCAAGGTAAATGGCAAGGCAAGGTAAATGGTTATGTTTTTCCTATTGATGTGGAGATGAATGTATTGATTAACACATGACACAAATAGAATAGTCAATAATGTAAATTTCTAGCCCACACCCCTTTGTAATAATTGCTCTATTAAGAACCTACTACCATTTTAAACTCTAATAATACTACTGTGATCTTTGTTGGTCATTGATTTTGTTTCCTCTAAACATCAAGACAAGATGTCTTTGTAGCATTTGTTAAGGAGAGTATAGCCAAGTATGGTAAATATGGATAAATAGTGGATAAAAGGTCTAATTTTGCAATAGGGATATGGATCATAATGGAATGTACAATGGTTTGGCAACAAATTAAGATCAAGATTTTTAGGCATACACAATGTTGTTGATTTTATATTAAACTTAATTTTGGTTGTGGTAGGGCCAAAGAATTCTAAATATGCTCTCGATATGACCACTAGATTTTTCTATTGTTTACGCCTTATAGTAGCTATTGTGTAATTATAAATGCATCATGTTTATAAATCAATCCTAACTCGAATAAGATAGATCATAATTACACTTTTGATTGGGGATACATTAGATAATCAAGAACATGACCAATATGGGGATCCATTAGACCTAATTAGGGGATCTCTTATCATAATAAACCATTATAGGGAGGGTTCCAAAGCCTCCATTCAAGTATAATCATGTAACAACCCTAACTAAGCCATATTTTTATATTCACTAAACTAATAACAAGTAAAGTCTAATCTAGTACTCACCAAAGCTTTTGGCACAAAGTTGGGATAATAAACAATAAAATTAAATATGCATAGAAGATATATACTCATGTCAATGTATAAAAAATCCTAATGTGTGGAATATAAATACAAATGCATATCTATCTACTCTTACAAAGGAAGATGAAAGTTAGAAATACTTACCTTTGAAGACAAACTCATCTAGCCTCAATCTCTCCCTTGGCCAAGGTGCTTCACAAGAGGTTTTTCATGTGGTATGTAAGGAAGAAAAGGATAAATCAACTCTAAGCTATAGAACCTATCAATGCATCCAAAATACTTCTCCATAAGACAATATCTATATATCCAAATAAAGTATGAAACCCTAATCTTGCACCTCAAGTAGAATGATGGATAAGTAGATGCATAATATATCTTACTTTTTCTTTTCTTCTCTAAATAATAACAAAATGATATTGTATATATAGGTGGATTTAACCCTAAGCCCTTCTAAAAGTTTCAATTGATAGGGTCAACCTATTCAACCTAGTACAACTATGGATAAAAATTCACTAAGTCACAAGCTAGGTCAACCAAGAGCTAACCTAGACCCTAAATGAATTTTACCCAAAATAGTATAGGGTCGACCTAGTCAACCTAGTAGAGTGAATAGTTATAAGGGGATTAAGGTTAGGAAAAGTGGGGAAAATGTAGGAAATGATTGAGGAGTATTTAATAGAGAAGAACAATCTTAGGGATATGGTTTTCAAGAGACAAGTGTGTAGATAACAAGTGGAAAAAAGGACAACAATCTTGTAAAACACCAATGATCTACCCACCCTTTTCTCAGTGTACCCCTTAAGGTATGCACTCAGAGAGATTGATATTTGATAGGTTTTTTAAATATAAAGACCATGATTAAGTGATAAAATTATGAAAATATTGTGTGTATATATATGCCCCACTTTAAGCTCATCACATGCCATGTGAGTACATGGGATGGTATTTCGAGAATAGAATATGATCACACATAATGTTGATGTAAACACTAGAAAACTTCACACTTATAGTTTAAGATGGTTAAATGCCTCAAGACCCAATAAATAACCCCTATAACTTCTTAACCCTTAACCAACCCCTCTTAACCTATCCAAATCACTATTCTCCTATTCACATAATACTATTTAAAAATACTATTTGAAAGTAGTATTCAAAAATACTATTCACTATGGGACCCACTATCACTATTCATGATGACATGGGAAGTGTCATGGAAGGTGATTTGAGAGGTTATATGGAAACTAACATGGAAGGTGATATGATAAGTGGCATGGCTTAAAAGTGAGGTGGATTGATGTGGGACATCGTACCCCACCTAAGACCCTTTTCCAAGGTGCTTAATGACCTCATTTAAGCATCACAAGGGTCCCCCCTTAGAAAATGGATAATTTATACTTAAGGGGCCATCATTAAACATGTATTTTTCCTTCACACATGAAAGTGTCCTTCAAAATGAGATACCTACCTTTTTAGTGCTTTGGAAAAGATAAAGGGCACCCATTTTTGACTTTTTAACCCAAATGGGAGACCTATGATCAAGGTGGGAATCCAACCACCCTCATATTTTGAATCATTCATGCACCTACATGGAAAATTGCACCACATTTTGTGTGACATATCTTTAAGTTCTTGGATGAAGACAAGAAAGGGTGGTGAAAAGTCTTTGGCCTCATTTAGACCCATGTACATGATTCCCATTCAAAATTGGATTCATGTGCAAGGTGGGAGACACACCAACCCAAATGGAAGACCCATGATCAAGGTGGGAATCCCAAAAACCTAATATTTTGACTCATTCATGAACCACATGTAAAATGGCACCATACTTCTACTATTACCTCTTTTGGCATGATTCTTCATAATAAATGCTATAAATACCCCACTCTCCTTCATCCAATGTGAAGTTAGCAGTTAGTATTTGGTTATTAAGATCCTATTTCAGGTATTTAAATGAGGTCATAATTTTGGAGGGCATCCACATATTGGATTAAAATAATTTTAAACAACAAAGCTCTGTCAAAATTGCCTCAAGACATCTTTAACAACATCATCGATAATAACAACATTCTTTTTTAAGCTTGGAAGGTAACATTTGATTTTGTTTATTCAATTTAATTTTATCATCCCCTTGGATTTTTAATATATTCATCCCCATTTATCCATTTTATCCATTTATCATTTCATTATCTCAATCCATTTTCTCCCTTGCCATCTTTTATCCATTCACACCTTTACCACTTTTACCCTCATTATTTTTTCCCTTTGCCATCTGAACTACTTACCTTCTTACCTCATCAACCATTCACCCATTTATCCCATTTGAACCTTTAAATTTTTATTACCTTAACCATTTATCAACAAAACAAACCACATTTATTTAATCCCTTGTTAAATTTCCAAACCAAAACCATAACCTTACTTTGACTAATTTTCAGCAATAGTTGCTTTATTTAGTCATTGTTTTAAAAGCGCTTAAATTTCTTGTCTTAATTTAGTTATTTATTTTTATTTACCTATTTTTTATTTTATTTATTTTATGTTTTAAATGTAAGTTTTTTTACTTTTTATTCACAAATTTAAGTGTTAAAGTAGGTGGATTGACAACTTCCTAGAAAGCTTTCGCTTCTAGGATATAGTTCATGCTAGGCAATCCACCCAACTACTTGTCTAACCAACAAGTTTTGTGGTAGTCATTTATTATTGTAGGTAATTTTTCTCTAGACAAATATGAGTTCTCAAAAATTATAGATTCAATATGCATGTATTCAATAGGTATTCTTCTACACATCCTTCTTAACTAGTTTCTTCTTTTCACACTTAAGAAAAAATGAAAATTAGATAGAAACATTTTGGCACACCTAGTGGAACCTTTGAGTTTTATTGAGTTCTTAGATGTTTTAAGAAATTTATAATTGCATTAGTGAAATTAATTTATTTGAATTCTTAGAACATTAATCTTCTTTTTTAACAAAAAAAAGGAGGGGGATAAAATTTTAGTTACATGTTTAGAATAAATTAAATTTTATTGAATTTCTAAAAAGAAAGAAAAGAGCATTCATCCTAGGATTAGGATTGAATTTTAATGTTGAATTTAGATGCATTTTATTTGTTCTTATCTTCATTAAAATAAATTAAAAAATGGTTAAAATTGAGTGCATCCATTGACTACTTGCTTGATTTTACCTCACCTAGTTTAATATAAAGTATTATGAATTAATCATAGTTCATAAATGTTACACAAACCATACCACTTTCACAACAAAACATCAAAACACACTTGAGACAAGGCCTGATTAGGATTTCATCACCTAGTAGATAAAATTACCCTTTCTTGGTTATTTTATTTGGATTTAATCATTGAGGGGATAACCAAATTAGTTCTCTAGTTGAGTATAAACTCTATAAATTGGTACATATTGGCAAGCACCCGCACTGGATATGGGATTGTGACATGAGGAGAGAAAGCCCCAAGTACCAGTCCATGTACTCAAATAAATAAAAACTTCTATTGAGTGCCTAAACATAACCCAAAACCAAACATAGACTACCTTGTTTAGGACCTGTTCAAGCTAATTTCTTCTTCACACTTTTCTAAGGCATAGGCCAAAAGAGAGATCAAAAAGAATCCTAGAATTTAATTCACTCTTAGTGAATGTATATTTTATCTTGAGTCTTTTTTTTTATTTCTCTTTTTTTGAGGTGAGAATGTATCATCCTTTTCTTATTTTCTTGTACGGTTCTCACTCGCCAATAAAAAAAGACCTTGAGGAACAAAACCCACCACCAAATCAACCATCACTAACTTCCACCTCTTCATCCATGGAACTCATTTCCAAACCCACATACTCACCTCTCTCTTTGAGAAGTCCTACTTAGGTAGTCCCATGATATATATATTTTGCCACTTTCCTAAACAACAATCATGTAACCTTACAACACTACCTAAGAACCATGTCTTACCAAATCTTGGTTTTGACCCCACCCATAGATCTACCTTATGGCATGCCTCTCCATATTATGGGGAATACCTCTAATACCATGGGAAATACTCAACCTTTAATTGTCCAAACATTATCATTAACCAATAACTCCCTTGAACTAACCCACTAACCCAAACTACCACTTCCCTTATACCTCTTGCTAATCGCTCCCCCATAATAAGAGTGCCTAACTCTAACGTTACCCATCTTCCTATAGTTACCTCTAATATATAAAACACTAATCCACTTACAATACTTATGGTGTCCATAATCTCCATGCTACCATCAATAAACATAATAGTTACCACCTTTCCATTAACCACTGACCCAATAATCACTCTGACCCAACACACAACCTTTAGCTATCCTCATAACCCACAAGGGTATATGCCTATTATCTAACCACCAACCTCTACCCAACCATTAACATCCACATACCAATACAAGGAGTTATCTCAACCATCTACTCATTATTCACACATTGCCCAACCTCAATAAAACATATCATATAACTACACATCCCAACAACCTCAAATAGACTTCATGAAGTTGATCATGGACAAGATGACTACCCTTGAGTCATTCATCTTCAAATCCCATAATCTCTTATTCTATGATCAAATTTGCAATGAGCCTATTTACCCTTTACTACCAATTAGACCTTATCTGATCCAATAGACACCTCCAAAATTTACCAAGTTTAACAATAAAGAAGACCCTCAACAACATTTAAGATCATTTAGGCATTCATGATACTTGATTTTCCATGATGATGCTCTTCTCCTTTGTACCTTTCCTATGTCATTATACAAACCAACATTGGATTGGTATAGTGCCATACCCAAACATTCCATCTTCTCTTTCACCCAATTAGCCCAAAACTTCTTGGATCACTTTTAAATCAATATATCCAAAAAAGTTTATATTAATAACCTCTATTTCATTTAGAAATTCAAATATGAATCTATTTCTAATTTTGTGGCTCATTAGAGGAGCCTAATCAACCAACTTTCATTTTCATTTTCTCAACTTGAGCTTATAGAGCTCTTCACCCAAGCATGTGCAAAACATATTTCATCCACATTACATGTCTAAAGATTTTAGAAATTTAATGAAGCTTTTACTAGGGGTCAAAAACTAGAAAACAAAATAATTGATGAAGGAAGGTTAAATATAAAGAGCAAGAACTCAACTTACAAACCCAATAAGCCCTTTTCTTCCAAACCAAACAACCAAACCAATCCTAACACTAAATAAATCAACCACTAATGCCATTATCCTCAAAGCCACACCATCACCATATACCAACCAATAAAACCCAAGGAACCAAACCTCTAACTCCTCAAATTATTCAAACTGAAACCAAATGAACCAAACTTAGAATAATCATAAGGAATTAACTCTACTTAGGGAGCCCTACCTTTCTATTTTGTAAAAGTTATTAAAATCCAATATAATCTAACTTCCACCAATTAAACCACCCAAATAGCTTGATGTTTTTCACCTCATACTAGTTTGGTATAATGAGAATGACCATTGTGCCTTTCACTAAGTCATAGGACATGGCATCAATAGGTGTAACACATTTAAATACCTTGTCCAATCTATCATTAATAAGGGGGAGCTTATGTTGTACAATCCCAATACACCACCAAACCAAGCCCTTGACATATTCCATAAGACTTTTCCTAATCATGCTCCTTCTACCCCTTACCATGACAATAAACTATACCCATCTCATGAAGCACATACTATTAATGTGGTTACTGATGAACCCATATTTGAAGAAAACATTACCTTAACCACCTCTTTCCCCATTCCCCTAATGGAAGAAAAAAACTATCTTTTATTCCTTTAAACACCCAAAAAAATGAAGAGACCATACCCACACCTTCATTAGAGGATACCACACCTACCTCTCCTATTGCAGAACCATCCACACCCTCTTTGAAAGATATCTCACAAGAGAAGGTGACTTCATCCACCCAACCTCTGATTTCAAAACCTTTTGTCAAAGGTCAAGATAAAGGTAAGGGAACCAAACTATAACTTCTAACCCTTTCTTTAGTAGATCAACCTAGCCCTTATAAACCAACTAAAACCTCCACCCAACCAAGCAAAACCTCCTTCAAATTAATCGACCCTCAAATGCCTAAGCCCACCAAGACAACTAAAGTGACCAAATCCCCTCCAAAACCAAAAACTAAAATAACCAAATAAGTAAAACCAGCAAAAAGCCCAAAACCTTTAATTTTACCTCCCTCAACCTTTCCCTCCATTTTTAGTCCTCATCCCTCTACTTTGAATATGAATTCCACCATCTTTACCAAAACCCCATCACTTTTATTGGTCACACCTTCATACTTGATTTCTAAAACACCTTTCCTCACTACACCAATAATTCTTAAGTTACCTACCTTGCCCTACTCTACCTCTAGCTTGTCAACCATCTTGCCTAAACCAAAACCATCAACCAAGTGTAACACTTTAACCAAGACACCTACCACCAAATCTACATCCACACAACATCTACTTCAACACCCAAAATAAAAACTACTAAGCTCTTACCACCTTTAGCTAAATATTAATTAATCATTCTCTAGTGGTTATTACAAGCATCTTCCTTAAGCTTACCACCCATAACACCCTTTGACCCTTCATGTACCAAAACCTATTAGTTCTATGATAACTTGATAAATGCATACCATAGATCATCAATACATGACACAAAAACCTATAAAGCTCTCCAAACACTTATTCGTAGCTTGTATGAAAATGATGATATATTATCAAAAAAACCTTATTCATCCCCATTTCCATTCCAACTACCAACTCAATTCATCCAATATTTATTCTCACCCAAAATTAAAGAGGAGGACCCAAAGCAATCACCTAATCTAGAAAACTCCCTTATCCACACTATTCACATGGTTACCCAATCTCAGGCCCAATAGAAAGATAAAGGGAAGGCTAAGGCATCCATTCCTTGGACTTACCCCTCCCCAGACTCCCAAGAAAACAATACCCAACCATATATATTTTCAAACAAACCCAAGGTGTCTATCTTAGGTGCCTCCCCATCTAACCCTCTATACCTTACTTAACACATATGCAATATCCATCCAGAAAGCTATCCTTAAGAATACTCAATAAACTCCAACAAAAATGAGCTTATATGAGTTAGTATCTACTTCTCCCCATCATCACCAAGAACTCATAAAATCCTTGCAATATCTTAAGGTCCAACCTAATGACCCTCAACTTCTAGCCACCTTCGAACTTTCAACCTTATCACCTTAAAAAATTTAGAAATACCTTCTATTCATTAGAGCATCTCGATCCCTCCTCTTCATTATGTCACACATTAATAAAACCTAATTCAAAATGGTGATGATTAATGAAGGATCCATCATCAATATTATCTCCTCCCATGCTTATGACTAGCTACACTTACCCACGAACATCATGTCTAAAATCATAATGGCCCTTCATTCTTTCAATGATATCATGGCTACTACCTTGGGCATAGTTGTCTTTCATATCTATGTAGGGCCCTGTACCATTCCCAATTTTTTTATATTATTTAAGGATAATTCTAATATAATGGTTACCTCAAGCACCCTTTGATTCATGTCATGATATATGTCCCTTCCACCTTACATTTATGTGTCAAATTTGAGCACAAAGCAAAAGTTGTGACTATCCAAACTAACCCTAGTAATTTAATATCTTGTAATATGACATATTAGCCTAATGAAATCCTTCTTCCTCCTTCATCCACCTCACAACCATCTGATAATGACACAACTCCACCAACCAAAACTTGTGACAATTTCACACCAAATGTTGATGAAGATTCTACTAGCTTGTCTATCTCTTCTTCCTAGGTTCCTATACAAAACCCATGGCAATTACATCCCAATGTATTTCCCTTGGGGAATATAAACTCTTAGCCTTGAATGCCTTCTCTACTCCCCAATAATATGGGAATCTTAGACATGACCCTTTTTATGACTCTAAAATTGGAACCATCATCCCCTTTGGGATCCCTAACCATCAAACAAATTTTATTTATCAGGGACTTGATCAACCACTTCTATAGCCTACCACTACTTCATCCATCTAACCATTTACCTTTAAATTTTCTTATCTTAGCAAACTAGAGTTTACGAAGTTATATATTTATAGATGTGCTTGGAAAGTATTTGGCCTTGGTCTCTATGAATAAGGGCCTCATGAGTTACCCCATATCAAAACTTTGTAACCTCATGAGTCATTTGGCCTTGGATATGAACCACTTGAAGAACCCACCAATTCACCCAAACCCATTATCACCATGGAGGAAGATATCCCATCCTCATCAACCAAACCACTTTCCCTACCTGAAGATCCTGACATTATCCCCCATAAATTTTTTTTCTAGTTAATACTATTAGTTTGGGTCCTCTCAACTACCAAAAGGGTGGCCAAACCAAATTTCTTCCACTCATACACCTCGAAATGGTAGAGAATGATTCTCCTACCATCAACACCATCAAACATCAAGACAATAATTCCATTCTTACCTACCTCAATATATGGGATTCTTCTATCCAAAAATCCCTTCCTCCCAAGGCCTCAACCATATCGAATGAATCTACCATTGATATCAATTTGGGTACTCTAGAAAACCCTCACATTGTCAAATTAGGCCAATCACTAAATGCTGAGGAACTTTAGAACTTCTCCTCTTTCATCCAAGACCATAACATAGCATTCACTTGGTCTTATAGTGATATGCTTGGGATTTACCCCACCATTTCTACCCATAACATAGTCACTCATCATGATGCCAAGCTTGTTAAACAAAAACATAAATGTATGCATCCTCACATAACCCTTCTCATCAAAGAAGAGATTTAAAATATCATATCTATAAACTTCATTCAATGCATTGACTACCCATGATGGGTCTCAAAGATTGTACCTATCACCAAATTCACTAAGGGTCTATACATTTATATGAAATTTCATGACCACAACCTCATCTACCCTAAGGATGAATTTTCTCTACCTAGCATCGACTATCTTGTTGATCTTATAGTCAACCACAATATGTTATCTTTAATACATGCATTTTCAAGTTATAATCAAATCTTGATTACTCCTGAAGATTAGCACAAAACTACCTTTACCACCCCTTGGAGAATGTTTTGCTATAGAGTCATGCCTTTTGGGTTAAAGAACACTAGGGCAACCTACCAATGTTCCATGACTTATATCTTCCATGATATCATCTATAAGATTATATAAGACTTTTTGGATGATCTTATCAAGAAATAAAAACTCCAAAAAGATCACTTGACTATTCTTATGATCATATTTGAATTCCTCATCCAATATCATGTTTTCCTTAATCCCAAGAAATGCATTTTTGGGGTCCTTTTAGGAAAACATCTTAGTTTTATCGTCTCTCTTCAAAAAATCAAAGTAGACCCTACTAAAGTCAAAATAATTTTGGACATGCCTCCTCCAACCAACCTTAAGCATCTCTATAGCCTGTAGGGAAAACCTCAACTCATTTTCCATTTCATTTCCCAACTTTTATATTGGTGTCAACCTTTCCATCACCTTTTGAAGAAGGATGTCTTTTTCAAATGGAATAACAATTGCTAAAAGGCCTTTGATTCACTCAAATAGTACCTTTTTTCACCACGTATCCTCACCCCTCCTAAGGATAACCACCCATTTTACCTATATATCTCTAACATTGACCATTCCCTAAGTTAAATGTTGGCTCATAGAGATGAATAACACATAGAGTAAGTTGTATACTACATTAGCCACACACTTGTAGAATACAAGATTTGGTATACACATATCAAGAATCTTTCCTTAGCATTGACCTTCATGGCCACAAAACTCCACCACTAACTTCTTAACCATAAAGCCTATGTCATCACTAATACTAACCAACTTAAGTACATGCAATCTAAATCATACCAAAAATAATGTATGGCTAAGTGGCTCATGCTCCTAGCTGAATTCAACCTTGAATTCATCTATCATAAGTCAATTAAAGGAAGGCAATTGTCGATAAATTGGATGAAGCTACTTTACCAAATAACCAACCACCTCCTCTTACCTTTTTGGATGAGTCTAACATGACTCTTTTTCAAGATGGCATAGCCTATCAAATAACCATGTTCTTCAATGGCTCAAAGTGCCAAAAAAGAGGGGGTGCTAGAGTTATTCTCATTATTCTCAATGGAGAACCCCTTCCTCTTTTCTTCAAACTTGAATTTGAATTCACCAATAATATGGTTGAGTATGAAGCCCTAGTAATAGGTCTTTGAACTACTCTAACCTTGGGAATTAAGGCAATCCATGGTGATTCCCAACTTGTAGTCAACCAGGTTAATGGATCCTATCAATATAAGAATGATGTCTTGTTTAGAGTACATCTCATTACACATGAAATGCAGTAAGTTTTAAACCCAAATCTGAAATGTTTAGATTCAAATTAAAACAAATATGAAATAGGAATAGAGTATGAAATTCACTATCGTAATATGCATGTAAGAAGAAGTAAAGAAGAGATTCTCTTTTTTTATGTAAAAGAAAATGATAAATTACTTTTAGAGGCAAAGAGAAAAGAAAGAAAATTTTAGTTTAATGCTTTTTAAACAGAAAATAAGATATTGAATTTTTCATTTTAAGAGAAAAGAGGAGGAGGAAGTACAAGAAATGAAATTTTCACTATAATGCACCTACATGAATGCTTAAAATAAGAAATAAACCCAAGGAAAACTCTAGGGTCCCACTAGGCATGCTAGAAATGTTTCACTAAATTTTGTCTATTTTAAGTCTAAAGGAAAATAGAAACAATGATGGGGATAAGTGATTAGAATGAACCTGGATTTGGTTTGCACATTGTATCCAAACATTTTGAGTACTCCTCTTTGGCTGAGGAAGACTACCTACAAGTAAGAAATCACTACCACAATATGTTTGTTAGTAGTTAAATGAGTGGGCTACTAAGCTACATGCTTGTTCCAGGAAGTGTGAAACTTCCTTAGAGATGATAGTCCACTTTTGAGAGAAAATAATAATACATAACTAAAAGAGAGGTAAAGAGAGATAACATTAATGTTATTAACAACCTATATGCAGTAGAGAGTGACATGTTGTAGGTGATGTACTCTATATTTTAGAAGTTGTTTGGGTAAGTTTTGAAGAGGTTAGGTAACCCATAGTCACTAATGTCAGTAGGAGAGTGACCAATATTAGTTATACTACCAAGGTCAGTAGTGAGGTGATCAATTTTGGTTAGGATGTTGAGGTTGGTAGGGGTATTAATTGTTAGGGAGCTTGTAGAAGGCTTTTTTGGGTCTACAAAATGGTTTGGATTAGGTTTATAAGGTTATAAGAGTTATGATAGAGGGATTATGGCTTGGGTAGATCTGGTCAGAGATTTGGTTTGTCAGGTTAAGGGAAAACAAGTGAGGAACCTTTGTAACTCTTCATAGGGGTTTAGTCAAAAGTGCGTAAAGAAACACATAGTAGATATAAAGTGATAGAAAAATAAATGTTTAAAAGACCTATAGGATAAGTGATGTACATAGCTATAGTGGCCACTGAATGATAAGTGCTAGATTGATGGTCCCTATCAGGGAGTCTGAACCTAAATTCTTGAATAGAGAGAATAAGTGAGTGATATTGGTCCTCAAGAGCTTAGATGTTGATCGTGATTGACTTACACAAGATGACTGTAAGTCAAGATGTCAAAAATAAAATTCTTAGAGCTTGAATGTGAATAAAAATGAATTTTATTAGCTTTTGCTGACCTAAAATTTAGGTTGGAGTTTGGCTTATATTACTGATGTCGGTGATCCCATTGATGTTAGCCATGGGTTGACTGATGTTGGCAACCCTAGAATAGGTAAACCTTACTATTTTTGGCCTTTGTTATGTTGTCTTTCATTCTAAGTGTGACACCCATTATAAAATGGTAAAAATAAGAAGTTAGGAAGGAGGTAGTTGATTAGGAATTTAGTTTGGAAGTGGGAATAAGTCTTGGGTAGTTATGATGAGGGGATCGAGTCTTAAAGTGACTCATCTTGTGAGAATTAGTCATAGGGAAAGTTGTCTAGGTAAGGTGGCAATATGGGTTTTTAATTAACTTAATTAAGTATTTTAAATTAATTAAATATGTGAGGGGTAAAATTATGGGTTAGGGAGATTAATTATTATTATTGAAATGGGCTTGAGGGGGGTTTCAACATAGGGAGTTATGCACATGTGTGTGACAAAATTTTGGTGTCTACAATGTGATCAAAGTAAAGTGGCCTTCAACCTCTTGTAATGCATTTTAAGTAGGCTTGAGAAGGAGTTAGGTATAAATGACCAATTTTACCTTTTTACATGCAAACCAATAGATGTTACCATCTTTTTATTATCTCTTAAGGTTATTTATATAGTTTTGAAGGTTCATGTAGTCATATAGATGAGTTTAGGAGTCATTAAGGTATAGGCCTAGTTTTAGGCCTAAAGACCTAGACTGAGTATGACTGTATGTTTTAACCTTATGTAAGTCTTAAATTGCTAAATGGGTATCCTCTATGATTTTTCAACTTCATCCTAACTATAAATAACATCATAAGTCCATTCCAAGCTCTGCCTTTCATCCTTTCATCATTATGTTCAATGGTTTGTAGGCTAGCTTATTATTAGAGTAATTTATGTCTATAATAGAAAAAAGTATATATCCTCTACATGTTTGAATAATAAGAAAGAGTGGAGGGATATTTTGGTTCATTTTGACCCTTTTTATCAATTATCAATGCTTAATCATACCCCTAGTAGTCTCAACACCTCAAATTATCAAACTAGCTACTAGTAATAGTGACTGTGTGTAGGGTCTAGATAGGTTGATTATGGAATTTAGAAATCATGTTGGAGAGTTTTCAATGATATAATGGTGATGTTATAGAGGTTTCATAATGATTATATGAAGTTATTTTATATCCTAAGTGATAATGAAAAAGTGTGTAGTGTGCTTGTCCTAGTGTGCTTAAAGCTGGCTTGGTTGATCTTCAATTTTAACATGGTTAGAGATGGTCAGGGATGAGTATGGTGATTTTATCATGTGAAAGTGATTCTATAAGAGATTTTTTAAGCTTTTATTTCTTTTTTTTATGAGTTAAATTCATTTGGTAGTCTATTTTTTTCATTTTAGATATGTTGGGTCTAGTGGTCAAAAATCTAAGTAGGTAGTTTACTGACATCACCATTACCACATGTGGATGAGTGAATGGGAGTTGATCATATGGTTGTGAAAACATTAGTCCCTAATTTATATGCACTAAATTTTAGGTCATGACCCTAAGTGTAGTCAAATATATGTGGGTGCAAAGCTGGGATCTCAAGCATTTTGATAGTGTTTTCTCATACTTAGTCAAATTTGCATGAGGTAAGAAATATCCAAGTAAGAAATTTTATGATAGAATATCTCATATGTGTATATGTTTTAAGATAATTTGATCACATGGGTTTATTCAATGTTATTCCTACTTTATTTGTGCTAAAATTTAGATCATGCATTGAAGCACATCAAAAGATATGCATGTTCAAAGTTGGGCTCCCAGATAAGTTTTTAACATATTTGGCTCTATGAATAGATAAATATGAGTGAGAATTTTTATGTTGTTATATCTCACATGTGTGAGGGTTATAGGATTATATTGACACATGGTTAGATCCTCCTATGTGAAGAGATCATATGGTCCAAATTTAAGAACATAGGATTGAGTAAAGCAAAAGATATAGAGGTGCAATATTGGCCTTCAAGGAAAATGACCAATTGTCCCCATACTTAGTCATTTTTTTAAAGACTTTATTGATCCACAAAGATTGATAGTGTGAGATGAGTCAATATTAAAAGATTGCATGTGATGAGGTCAACATGTTCAAGGTTTAACATTTGGCATTGGGGCACTATGAATTAAAGTTTAGAAAATCTTTATGGTACATGTTTAATCTAAATCACTGAGGACATGAGATAAAAACATGGTGTTTGATGTTTAACTATGATTATTTGCATTTGAAAATTTGAAATTAATAAAAATAATGAACTAGTCTGTGGTTTTTATACCATAACTTTTGATCCAGGTAGAATTTGACCATGCAGTAAAAAGAGAATTTATACAGGACTCCAAGGAACATCTATAAATATAAATTTGAATGTATAATTATGTATATAGTCAAATTTATAAAGGTTCAAAGTCTATTATGTGTTTGTGCATATTCTACAAGTAACTCGATAAGGTTATTTGATCTTATACTATTATTATTTTGATATTTAATGTCAAATTAGCTATTATATCATGTTTTAGACTCTATGAGGATGATATGTGTGCATTTTGGCTATGTGATCAATCCATATTGAGTATTAATAATGATTAAGAAGTTTATTGTGTATTCATTCATGGTGTCCTTATGAACAAGTTTATTGTTTGAGTTGATTGAGATTTCACATAAGAGTGGAATGATGACTACAAGCATTTGAGGATGACTAAGGGGTCATGTAGAGTGGACCTATTCATTTTTAAAGTGTTATTATATTCTTAATTTTCTCAAATAATTGTCAAAGAGCTAAATGGGTCTTCATAGGACCTAAAAGTGACTTAGGCCTATTTGAAAGTGGATTGTGATTAAGTGTGATCCATGTGAGATGACTTAAGGGGGAAGGAATTTATTGTGGCTAACATATAAATGTTTTGATCTTGTTAATTCATGATTTATCTATAAATGATGAAACCTTTGAATTAGGAATTTGACTAAGTAGAGCAGATTAGTATGGTGTTAGTGAATTAAACAAAATCAAAAACACACTAAGCTAACATCTTCATGCCTAGTTACTAGGGTGAGTTTAGTAACAAAAAAAATGAAAAACACAACTAAAAAGTAAGGAAAAATAATAATAATTCATTCACCTTCCTTGGATGCTCCAAATGCCTTTGTAGTAGTGGCTTGTTCGATTTATGGTCATGAAGTCCTTTTCAATGGAAGTTTGGCTACCTCCATCTTTCCTTAGAACCTTTGGCTTTGGCTTGGCTTGGCTTGGAATCAATTTAGCATGGTAACACTAGTTTACCAATATTGAATTATAACTTTACACAAATTAATCTTAGAAATGATGTTCATAGCCTCTCTATTTATAGATTTTTGCAAATGACTAGAATCAACCTGAACCATCCATCTCAAGATTGAGATGTGTGGCTAATGATTAATCCAATTATGAAATTAAAATTGATAAATAAGCTCATAAATATCTGGGATAGAGGAGAAATTAAGAGGTATGGAGGGATTTGATGAGGCATGGGAGGCATGAATCTTGATATTTGTGGCATTTATGGCCTAGGGATGTCTTCCTAAGAGATGAGGTCACTTGATGATGAAGATATTCAATATTCAATTCCAAAACAAATTATTCAACAATTTTCCATGGAATTATTAATTATGACTTGATTTGGATTAATTAGTTCTTAAGAATGTTTAAGCACTTTGTGCATAAATTACTCAAATTGATTAGACTGCCTTATTATTGGTCCAAAATTTTACTAGATTAGAATTGAAAGTCACTATCAGATGCATTGGATGCATTGTCCCATTTAGGATGTTACCAATAGAAAATAACAAAGGCATGTGTCTTGTATAAGAGATTTGATAGGAAAGATAAATCTAGAGCACCTAGATGTAAAATTGGCATTTTAAATCAAAATGATATGATCAAAGTTAGCTGTCTCATAAATTATATTTCCCCATTTAGGGATACTCTAGCCAAAATTGGAATTTGAATGTCAATTTCAAATATTTTAATGTGATTTAGTATTTTTAGGCCAAACTGTGCATTTTGGTGTAAATTGGTTAAAATCCTAATTAAAAGTTATTGGTGGCCAGATTTAGGTGCCTATAGTTTGCCCATATATGGGAAGATGTTACAAATCGTAGGCAAAGCAATGTCTTCTCAAATAATGAGAAATGGCATGTATGCCAAAAAAAAGATGATGATTAAAGAACAAATCTCTAAATGGTTTTGGGAAGCCTATGATGATTCCCCCTTGAGGGAGTGGCCATCACATTTGTTGATGGATGGTCCCTAAAAAAGAAACAAAAAGAAAGGTGGAATTAACTCATGGTTGAGATTAATCTAAATGAGAAAATTCTTGCATGCATTGATTTAAAAATATTACTGATTTTCCCAAAGGTGGTTATAATCAAGAATAAAAGTCAAAATAATGATTTGCCCATAGGCGATTATAATCATTAAGAGGACATAGATTAGATAAAGATGATTATGCCCTAGTTAGGGTTGATTAACAAGAATAACTCAAGGATATAACCTAGAATATAGATTAAATATGAGTGGGTGTAAAGTGATGAAAGAGATGGATAGAAAAATAAGATTGATCAATGGAGATGATTCAGTTTTACCTACTAATGAGGAGATGCTCATCCTTATTAGTAATGATACAACTAGAATGGCTAATGGGTTAATTTGATCAAGGGTGGGATGGAAGGGTTTGCCAAGGTGCCAAGGAGAAACTTTTGTGGCTCCATTTATTGTATACCTTCTTGAAGCTAATTTTTTTTATATCATGTGATGGTAGGAATCATTATAGAACACCATAATGACTTGGATGAAATATGCATAAGAACTAACTCCTGATATCTAATAAACACTCAAAAATAATGCACCAATCATAAAAACCATGATGACAATGTTTACATATGAATATGGATAGACTCAAGAATAATGTTCTTGAGGAATCACCCAATGAATGCATATAGACCGAGTCAAGGCAACAATGTTGAAATCAGACAAACATGCAAGAAGATAAAAAAAAATAAAACACATAAAAAGAACACAAATAGACAAATAATTTGAAATAAATAAACAAATAAAAATGTTGAAAATAAAATCAAAATAAACCATCCTAACAATGACTTTGCCCCAATATCACAGATTGAGGATAACTAAATATGATTATACATGACAAATGTTTTTAAATTTTTGAAATGTTACGAATGTTTTTGGCATTTTTGAGGTATCTTAACCCATTAGATAATGACAAGATACCTACTCAAAAATGGTGAAAGTGTTTAAACTTATATTTATTACAAAATGGTGAGAGTGTGGCTTAGGTTGCTCACAAAATGGTGAGAGCATGGTGGGACAGATAACTAAACTAACCTCAACAAGTATTGAGTGCTAGCTATATAGTCCTAGAGTAGGACCTCAAGTCACTATAGTTACACCCACATAAAAGGTAAGAAAAAACTAACTAGGTCCCAATAAGCTCTCAAATTTATCAAATGGTTAGTCAAATAAAAATAGTAATGGCAAAGTGATGTGGCAATACATGATAAACAAGTATTACCCCTAGTTTTCCCATATACAATTATAACTAGGATACAATGGTATAGGTCAATGATACTAATTTACCCATACATGGTTATAATCAGGCTCAAGATTGGTGAAGCATTGATTTGCCCATAGGCACCAATGATAAAAACAAAATTAAAAAAAAAACATCCTAATAATGACTTTGCCCCAATAGGGTAGATCGAGGATAAATGAATAGGATTATGTAGGATAAATGTTTTTAGATTTTTGAAATATTATGAATGCTTTTGGCATTTTCAATTATCTTAGCTTGTTAGAGAATGACAAGACACCTACTCATAAAATGGTGAGAGAATTTGGCTTAGATTACTCATAAAATAGTGAGAGCATATGAAAAGAGGGATTGAGGTGACCTCAACATGAATTGAGCATGACCCACATAGTCTTGAAATGACCTCGAGTCATAGTAATTTCATCCACACAAAAGGTGAGGAAAAACCAACTAGGTCCCAATAAGTTCTCAAAACTAGCAAATAGCCAATCAAATGAAAATAGTAATGGAAAGGTGATGCAGTAATACATGATAAATAAGTGTTTCCCCTAGTTTGCCCATTGGTAGTTATAACTAGGATACAATGACATAGGTCAATGATACTAATTTTCCCATAAGTATTTATAATCAAGCTCACATAAATAAACTTGATATAGGATGGAAAATAAAAGATACATTTCCAGATCAATTATCACACTACTATCATAGATGGTCATTATAAACATGGATTAGATTGATTGTTGAAACTTGATCGAAATCTTCTCACAAAAGGTGTGGGAAGAACCAAATGAACCAAGATCAAAAATAGGATTAAGTAAGATGAAAAAAAATAGGCTTTGGTCTAGATAGGAATGGAATGGTTAGATGGTATGGTCTTGCTAAGGATAATGATAGTTTTTGATAGATTGGATAAAATGGCAAGAGGGTTGCCACCAAGTGATGGGGTGAATGCTTGGGTATGTGAAAATTAAAAATAGGTATATGTAACAATGGTAATGGCATGGTAATGAAATGGTATGGTACATGTTTTTGGCCTAGGTGTGGTTTTTTATTTTGTTTTTCCTACTAATGGGGAGATACACATCCTAATCAACAAATGATACAACTAGAATACTTGATCATGTTTATTACTAGCCCACACCTCATTAGAATAATTTTTCCTTCAAGAACTACCTAAAAAATATGATTTTGAGAATGTTTTTTTAATCTTCATTAGTCACTAATTTTTATTTCTTCAAATGTCAAGACAAGGTATCTTTGTAGCCTCTACAAAGGAAAGTGTGACCATGGATGGTAAACAAGGACAAATGATGGATGGTAGGTTTGATTGTGAAATGGAATGGTAGATGATAATGGAATGCAAAATAATTGGAAAATAAATGAAGATCAGGATGTTCAGTCACACATAATGTTGTTAATGCTAGATTTAACATAATTTTGGCTATTGTGGGGCTGAAGACCACTAAATATTCTCTTGATAAGACCACCATATTTTTATATTATTTGATCTTGAGAGTAGCTACCATCTGATAAGGTTGTAGATTAGAAGCTATTTTGATTTTATCTTTGATTTTGTCTTCATCAAGAAGTGAATAAATTTTATGCCTAGCTATTGGTGCCTCAAAGAGGTTTTCACCAATAAAGTTGTCTTGATTGTCCTGTAGCACTTTTGAGAAGGTTTCACTAAAGAATGTTGACTTTTGACTTTGATTATCTTCTAATGCTTTCAAAAAAGTTTTACTAGAAGATGTTGAGTTCTAACTTTGATTGTCCCCTAATGCCCCTAAAAAGGTTTCACTAGGAGATTTTTCTTCTATATGAATGTGGTCTTGGACTCCTTACTCTTATTCAACTACTATGTTGCCATGGATGTAGTTCAACAAAGTGTGATTCTGTTGATCCAAATTGACACTTGTGGGAGGTGGAATGTCAATAATATGGCTATTTTAGTTAATGGTAATGGCCTATGGAATGGTAATAGAATGGGGAGAGGCTACACAATCCTCATAGAAGTTACTAGGATAACTTGTGTTGAAGCTAAAGTAATCATTCTCAAAAAATATAAAAGGATCACAAATGTATTCAAATTGATCTTTAAGGCATATATAACCATTGTTGTAACAACCACAAACATATTTTTCTTCTAAATCTAATTATAACTCAAGGGACATTGAATCTAATGTTGAGACTAATGTTGATTCAGATTCTGATGGTAAATATGATGTCAGTTTAAGGATAAAACCTAACTCTAACTCTGATTCTTCATTTTATAGAAAATTTGTTATAATTATGTCTTGTTGAATATTTGGTTTTGGATAAGTAACATCCTGTGATGGCATAATGGGCTCCACATAAATTAGTTTGTCAAAGTGGGACTCCTTTAGGATGGGAAAAAGGTCAAGAGACAAATCCTTAGAGATTAGCTTGTTAATAGGAGGCTCTTAAAAATAGGCACATGGTTGAGGTAATGATTTTCCCAAATGTGGTTATAATCATTAAGAAGTGACCCAACAAAGACTGGCTTGTTAGAGTAAGACTCTTTGATAACTGGTATAGCATCAATAAGTGATTCATCATAGGTTGAATTATCACAAATGGTTGATTCAATATAAATATCTTGGATTGGTTATTTTTATTGGCTTTGGTTTCTAATGAGTTGAAAAATATGAGTTTTGAACATAGCTTGGTCTTCTAAGGATTGGATTGGTTGAGGTTTGGATAGGATTGGTTCTGGATGAGGAATGGCCTATGATTAGATAATGGTAGGACATTGGGGAGCATGATTTCTCATATGATCCAAAGGACAAAGTCATGAAATTATAATGATAGGGAGGTGTGGAGATTGATTTCCCACATAAGCCAAAGAACTAGGTCTTGGTATGGGAATGGTTTGGCATTGTGGAACCTGATTTCTCATACAAACTACAAGATGAGGTCTTGGTATGGGAATTGTGTGACATTGTGGTCTTGGAATAGAAATGGTATGATGTGGTGGATTTTGATTACTTGCATAAGCCAAAGCATCCAAGTCTTCCTCATAAACCATATCATCCCAGTCGTGCGCATAACCTAGTTCTTGACTGTGTTTTATGTACTAATTATTGCAAAGAGGGTATGGATATGTATCCTAATTTTTTTTTTAGTTGAGTCTTCAAAGTCCTCATCACAAGCCTCTTCATGCTAATCAAGGTTTCAATTTAGATTTTGTGGATTTTGACTATGTTCCCCATATGGAGTATTGTAGGGAGAATAATAAAACTCCTTAGAAAATATTTCTCTATATAGGTTATTAGTGGAATTTAGTGTGGCCATTATATCATAAGTTGGATTGTATGTGACTCCACCATAAGTGTATCTAGACATATCCACATAAATGATGAAAGATTTGAAATAAAAAGGCTTAGAGTTTTACAAACTCTAAAAAACTATGTCTAAAGGACAAATGGTTCAAGCTTGGTCAAACTTGGTCAAAAGGTGGATTTGTATCTCCAATGTGGTCTAAAAGTGGAGTTGTATCTCCAAAATGGTTTATGATTAGACTTGGCATAAAATAGTCTAACATCAAATGTCTAATGTCAAATGTCATACACACAAAAGGTCAAGCATTTGAATAAAAATCAGCATGCTAAATGTCTAAGTCAAAGTGTTCCCAACAAGGTCTAAAATAGGAAAGGGAAAAGTTGAGTTACTAGGTCTTTTGTCCAAATGTGGATTCAAAAGCTAGGCTCAAACAAATAGACATATGCTAGGAATTTTGGTCAAACTGCATCAAAATCTAGACTTAAAACAAAGGTTGATATGATTTGATTTAATCTAACAAGTTTAGAAATAAATTTAACATAAACCCGACACACAGAATCAAACATAAACATGATTAGTTAACATAAGGCATAAGGAAAAGGCTATTTTAGAAATGCTATGTTCTCCCAAATAAAGGCATAAATAATGATGAGGATAGGCATTAAACAAACAAACCATCAATAGTTTTCAAATTTGGGTAATCGATTAACTAAAATTATGAAACCCAAAAGAGAAAGATCTATGTATTAGCCCCATAAATTAAGACCTAAATAGAAATAAATCAATGTTTGAATCTAAACTTGACAAGGCTAATTGAAAACTCAATGTTAAAAACTAGGATTTTACCAAAAATGTTAGACAAGATTGGATAACATGACGGCATAAGATAATGGTCCAAATGGTAGACATGACATGGTTTGAAACAAATGGTTTTTGGCACAAGGTGAAACAAGTCTTGAAACAAATTGAACAGCCTACCGGTGTAAGCATGATCGAATGATGTGATCCATGTTATGCTTCAAAAGACTCAAAGGCAAAATGGTTTTAACATGTTTTGGGAAACATAACACTACCCTCCTCAATTCAAATTGACACACACACAAACAATTTTTAGCAAAAATTTCAAGGCACAAGTGTGGTATAAAATGGCTAGCATAATACCTCTATATACAAAAGAGTGATGTATAGAAAAATTGATTTTGGCATAGGTTGTGAACAAATAAACAAGTTTTAGTCTCAAAACATACCAAGCAAAAATGACCAAAATACATTAAGTATAATAATCCAAACCTAGCAAGGGTAGGGAAATGTGGGGTTGATTAAAATATCAAGCTTTCAAACATTTCTAGGGGAATCAATTTCACATCAAACAATGCAAAACACAAGCATCGAAATTGGGTGATCACAACATTGGCTAGTTATAAAAAGGTCTAGTCCTTTTTACAATAAATACATCTTACTGTTTGCTCAATGTAGTGTGATGTCCAAATGCAGATATGTCCCATGTGCAACTCAGAAGGAGTAAGTGAAGTCAATGCTGGGAGATGAAATCTTGGGTCAAAGCTTCCCTAAATAACTCATGGGAGGTGATGAAGTCCCCATTGCAAGCCAAGTTTGCATAAAAATAAAAAACCATGAAATATAAAGACTTCAGGGTCATTTTCAAGGTCACCCAAACTTTGATGAGTTTTTGGGGAGTGCTTTAGACAACATTATTTTTAAATCCTTCGACCAGGCTTTTTGTAATAAGAATGGTGCTTTTGATTCCAAGGGTTCCCTAAAGGGGACAAATGAAAGAGCATACACGTGGAATCCCTCTTTTTTCTAAATAAAATATAACTTAAACAAATAAATAAATACAAAAAACTTGGAAAGGTGAGTTCATTTTTAAGCCCAAATGGAAAATGACATGGTGTTCATTTGACCCCTTGGTCTTAGTTGTAACTTTGAAAACTAATGCTAAAAAAACTTACCTAAGCACCTTAAATGTTACTTTAAGCACCAAAATAATGTTCTTAATTCATTTTAAGCATGAAAAAGGTGATCTAAACATGTTTTTATAAAATTTCAAGCTTGGTCCTATAGCAAAATTTTTAGCATGTCCTTTAGCCTTGAAGCTATATTGGGTTTTAAAAAATGAACTTCAAAAAAAGAGCTCTCAAGTTTTTGTTTTTAAGAAAAACATAGTGATCAATGTCGGTTATATAACCAATGATGGTTACACTTACTAATCGATGATGATTATGTAATTAAAAATGTTTAAACCAATAGTGATTGATGATGGCTATGCTAATCAATGATGGTTTTACTAACTGATGATGGTTATTGTGTAAACTTGTGACAGAAAAATGGCAAAATAAAGTTAGAAAATCAAATTATAAGAGTTGTAATGATTTAAATGAAGATTTTAAAGTTGCATAATGATCTTCTTCATGTATGGGATGCGTCTTGTCCCACCAAGAATGTCATTATGTGAACTAGGAATTTGAATTAGAAGAGGAGATTAGTATGGTGTTAGTGAATAAAACTAAATCCAAAACACACTAAGCTAACATCTTCATGTCTAGTTACTGGTGTGAGCTTAGTAACAAAAACAAATGACAAACACAACTAAAATGTAAGGAAAAACAACAAGAAATCCTTCACCTTCCTTAGATGCTCCAAATGCCTTTGTAGTAGTGGCTTACTCAGTTTGTGCTCATGAGGTCCTTGTCAATGGAAGTTTGGATACCTCCATCTCTCCTTGGAACCTTTGGCTTTGGCTTGGATTGGTTTGAAATAAATTTGGCATGGTAAAACTAGTTGTATGAAATTTTTGGAACCAATCTTTCATTATAAATTTGCATAAACTAAGCTTATAAATGATGCATATGGCCTCTTTATTTATATATTTTTGCAAATTGTTAGGTGACCCCTTATCTAATGGAAGCACAATTGATTACTTTCTTATAAGCAATTAAACACGGAATTATACCAGAATGATAAAGTAACTAGAAAATTGAGACAACAAAGAATTTGAGAGACAATACACACTCTTGTATTAGATATTACTAGAAGAAAATACAATAAGGAAGATGCCACTTCTTCCTCCACCTCAAAGGCCTGCCACACCTCAAGACCTTCTTCCCTCTCTCTCTTGCTCAGCACAACTCTATAGCCTGAGTTATTATCCCTCCTTGAATGCTTCAGCTGATCTCCTTGACCTTACACCTGTAGATCTCCTTGACCTTGCTTGCTCTAATGCTTTTACTTGCCTTCTTGATAATTACAATACATGCCTCATGGGTCTTTAAATAGAATCCCATGGTTACAAAAATAGAAATCTAACTACAATAATTAGACATGTAGCTTGTGACTATAATTAGTCATTTGACATGCAAACACTCACTTCACTTAACTAACTGTTCATCAACAGCAGTTCTGGAACGCACAGGCGACCGACGCCGGTCCCTGCTTGCCTGGTGCTGCTGACATCGGCCGACTAGCTGCCATCGCCGGTTGCCTTTTGCACTACATCTGATCGACATCGGTCATGCTACCGACATTGGTACTTCTGGTTCTTCAACATCCTCTTCTTCGTGTCTATAAACAGTTGAAGCTTTTAGCTCCACACCCTAACACAAATGGCTCGAATCAACCTGAACTGTCCATCTCAAGATTGAGATGTGTGGCTAAGGATTAATCTAATTATGCAATTAAAATTGATAAATAGGTTTATCAATATTTGGTATAGAAGATAAATTAAGAGGCATGGAGGGCTTTGATGTGGTATGGGTGGCATGAATCCTGATATTTGTGGCATTTATAGTCTAGGGATGTCTTCCCAAGAAATGAGGTCACCTAATGATGTAGATATTTAATATTCATTTCCAAAACAAATTATTCAACAAGTTTACATAGAATTATTAATTATGCCTTGATTTGGATTAATTATCTCTTAATGATGTTTAAGCACGTTGTGCACAAATTACTCAAATTGATTAGAATGCCTTGTTATTAGTCTAAAATTTGACTTGATTGGAATTGGAAGTCACTGTCAGATGAATTAGATGAATTATCCCATTTAGGATGTTACCAAAAACAAATAACAAATGCATGTGTCTTGTGTAAGATATTTGATAGGAAAGAGCAATCCAGAGTATCTAGGTGTAAAATTTGCTTTTTAACTTGAAATGATCTGATCAAAGTTAGTTGGCCCATAAATTACATTGCCCCATTTAGGAATACCCTGGCAAAAATTGGTATTTGAATATGTCATTTTCAAATCTTTTTATGTGCTTTGGTGTTTTTAGGCCAAATTATGAATTTTGGTGGAAATTGGTCAAAATCTTGATTAGAGGTTATTGGTGGCCAAATTTAGGTGTCTACAAAACCAAATGTGTTGGTTTCTTGGAGTGTGGAAGACTTGTACAAAGTATATTTGAGAGTTATGTAATGAACTAGAGGTAGAGTGCCCAATTTTTGAATTAATGATCATAGTAGATTGATGACTATTTTTATGACCTATATGTAATATCCCCTCCAAACAGGAAATATAGCAACACAAAAAACTCTGAACAAGATATAATTTCTGTTGAATAAATTCAGAATGATCACAATAATATAGTCTCTTAATAGCAAATTACAGATCTTATCACTTGTCCTTCTAAACTATTACAATTTCAATCCTTTCTTATGCATATAAATATGAAATACAGTCTTAAAAACCCTGGCTTAGCAAAACTGGAAGTGAAAATTGAATTCTGGAAGGTCTCAGCCTGCTGTGTCGAACACACAGTCTCCGGCATCAGTCGATAAACTACCGACGTCGGTCACTGCAGGTCAGCTTTCTGCCGACATCGGTCTTCAGTCGAGCGATGTCGGTCACTAGAAACTCTCTGTCTGCCGCGGTCGGTGCCTGAGCTGATCTGTACGGGCCTGTACAGACTTTGTACGGCCACCAATTAAGCACAACTTCCCTATTTTCAACCCCTGATCTAAAAATATATGTCTCTAGCACAGAAGATCTCTAGCTGTATAATTTATTGAATCAAAACATAAAGCAATAAATACCTGGAATATCTGTAATAACTTCTGTGTGAAGTTATCTCTCAAACCTAAAATTTTGTGATAACTTCTGGATGAAGCTATCTCTCACTTTGGCAATAGATCAGCTGATATTCCATAGCCTCTTAATTGCACACACTGAAGAGGGAACGTTCTCCAATGCAAAAGGAATCCTGGAACCCTAGGCTCAGTCTTCACAGAAAAAATTCTCGAAATCAATAATCAATAATCAATGGCTAATGAACAATGGCCTCCATGAGAAACCCTTATACCCTCAAAAAGATATGCTTGCCCTAATTAGGGTTTCTTAAATTAGAATTAGGGTTTCTAATTAAAAATAGGCTAAATAATTAATATTTGATTAAATCAATCAAATATTAATATCTCCCTCAATACATGTCGGATCCTCAAACCGATCGAAGCTAGTGAATCAGGGAGTGATTCTGCACATGACCATATCAAAAAAAAGGCGCTTCACTGCATATCAAATATCCCTAAAAAGTAGGAGCTCAAGCCAAAAGTGTCCGAAAGAGCCCAAATGAAAACCAAATGTAGAAAAACTCTGCTAAACGAAGCCCCTCCAATCTCCATCAAGACCCTCTAATCATCCTATCAACCTACGAGGATCACATAATAGGCTAACGATGAACTCAGAACATGTCAACTAAAAAGGGGACATGACAATCTGCCCCTCCTGGAATTGCTTGCCCTCAAGCAATCGCTGAATGACAAATAAATCAATCCACCTGGATCCCAAAAGTAGTTAGGATCTCCACCACTGTCAATTAACTCAGACCCCATGCCATGTCCATCCCAACTCTCATGTAATGGCATCACATCATCTCTAGTACTAAGATAAGCACCCCAACATCCAATCCATAAATGAAAATCAGCAAGCAAACTCCTTACCTGAATAATATCTAAAACTGGATTGTGAAGGCTAGAAATAGTCATATCATCATCAACCTGTGACCTGACTGTAACAAAAAGTTGAGTCCTCACCACATGTGACAACTCCTGAACTGGACTCACCTCAAGACCAAGCTCATCCTCATACCTCTCCTGTGTTGGTGCCAATGTGCACTCATCATCGCCCTCTATCATGTCATGTGGTATAGGTACCTCCATCTAATGAAAAAACATATATCTGAAGCTGCTGCCCCGTATTGCCTTAAGGATATGTGTCATCCCATCAACATTAAAGAGAACCTCCATGTCCTTGAGATGAAGAGTAACTTCTTCAAATGAATGAAGCCACTTCATACCCAAGACTAAGTCTATATCCCCCATGTTTACCACATAATAATTAGCCTTGAACTCATAGTTGTTCAAGTGCAATGGGAGGTCTCTAATCATACGCTCACACTTAAGAGTGTGACCATCAGCTACCTTAACACTGATGCCCTCAAAATCTACGGTAGTGAGTCCACACTTCTCCACAAATCTAGCATCTATGAAATTATGTGTGGCTCCTGTATCAAGAAGGGTGATAACCTTCTGCCCTGCCAAAACTCCACAGAGTCTAAATGACTCATCTAACTGAATGTTGGATATGCGTGCCTCCTGTAGGTGAAGCTCTAACTCTGCCTCTACATTAGGCCCTGAAGCCTTTGCCTCTACCCCCTCAGAACTGTTCTGCTGTTCGGAATCCTCAGAATTCGAATCCTCATAATATACCCACATCATACGATTCGCCTTGCCCTTAGGCCTTAAAGGACAATCGTGATGGACATCATATGGACCTTTGCAGTAGAAGCAAAGCTTCTTCCTGCATATATCATTAAGCACCTCATGATCCAAAGGTGGTGCTACTGGATTGGCCTGTGAATCATTTTTAACCTCAGATTTATCTATGTTAAAATCCGGTCTCTCTGTATCCCCATGGGAGTGTTTATGGTCTCTAGATGAAGAAGCACCTCTAGAGTTAAATTTATTGGATGGGGCTGCCATCTCCATACTCTGTGCCTTCTTCATAGCTACCTATAAAGAAGGAGGATCAAAGGCTTTGATCCAACCTCTCAATGGCTCTATCAATCCCTCTATGAAGAGAACTACTAATCTACGCTCTAAAATATTGGGCACCATGACTGCCAATCTCTGAAACTCACCAATGAAGGACTCCAAGTTACTTGTTTGTCTCAACTATGCCAGATCTCGAAAGTAAACCTCGAGATCTTTCCTGTCAAACCACTCAACCAATCTATCCACAAAGTCCTGGTACTCTGTTACCTGATTATGCTGAAGTGTTACCATACCATGGTACCACCAATCATGTGCTACTCCATCCAAGTGCAAAGTGGCATATTTGATGGCCTCTATCTCTGACATTGGTCTCAATGCCAAAAAGGTGTCAAGCTTATGAACCCAAGATTGAGCTATCATCTTGCCGCTGCTATCAAAAGTAGTCAAAGAAAGCTTACCAGTAGCCTTCTTCAGCTCACTGAACTGAACTCTAGGCCTCCTGTCCTGTCTAACCAATTTGTAGTGCTCTCTCCTAAGATTGACAAAATGGTCAAAGGTCATCCGCTCTTGAACATGAGGAGGTAATAAGTCCCACTCATCATTTTCAGCCATGTAAACATCTGCAAATGGGTTATTCCCTGCCTCCTCTGCTGGTGCCTCTGGTTCTTCTTGAACAAATGTAGGACAGGTAGGTCTATCAGTTGTTCTGGAGTGAGTCTACTATGGTCTCTAATTAACCATAGCACTCCTGTCATCTCTTTGGCCCCCGATCTGTCCATCAGGTGCGTTCATATCCCTTATCATAGTCATAAGTGCCTGTAGTGTCTGATTCATCTATTGTTGGCTTGTCATCATAGCACGGTGAAATTCTCTGGTGTCCTATTCAGCATCATACCTGTGGCCCCTGGGTGGGCTGCCCTCACATCTGTCACTCATGATGATCGGTCTTTGATCTAACAACTGGGTACCTTCAAGCAAGGCTCTGTTGCGTGTGTTATACTTGTGTGGTCCCAACTCTTGTGGCTGCATAAGATCTATACACCCTCAGGCTGGCAGGATTTAGCTCTGATACCACTGTAATATCCCCTCCAAATAGGAAATATAGCAACACAAAAAACTCTGAACAAGATATAACTTCTGTTGAATAAATTTAGAATGATCACAATAATATAGTCTCTTAATAGCAAATTACAGATCTTATCACTTGTCCTTATAAACTATTACAATTTCAATCCTTTCTTATGCATATAAATATGAAATACAGTCTTAAAAACCCTGGCTTAGCAAAACTGGAAGTGAAAATTGAATTCTGGAAGGTCTCAGCCTACTATGTCGAACACACAGTCTCCAGCGTCAGTCGATAAACTGCCGACGTCAGTCATTGCAGGTTGGCTTTCTGCCGACGTCGGTCTTCAGTCGACCGATGTCGGTCACTGGAAACTCTCTGTCTGCCGCAGTCGGTGCCTGAGCTGATCTGTACGGGTCTATACGGACTTTGTACGGCCACCAATTAAGCACAACTTCCCTATTTTCAACCCCTGATCTGAAAATATATGTCTCTAGCATAGAAGATCTCTAGCTGTATAATTTATTGAATCAAAACATAAAGCAATAAATACCTGGAATATCTGTAATAACTTCTGTGTGAAGTTATCTCTCAAACCTAAAATTCTGTGATAACTTCTGGATGAAGCTATCTCTCACTTTGGCAATAGATCAGCTGATATTCCATAGCCTCTTAATTGCACACACTGAAGAGGGAATGTTCTCCAATGCAAAAGGAATCCTGGAACCCTAGGCTCAGTCTTCACAGAAGAAATTCTCAAAATCAATAATCAATGGCTAATGAACAATGGCCTCCATGAGAAACCCTTATACCCTTAAAAAGATATGCTTGCCCTAATTAGGGTTTCTTAAATTAGAATTGGGGTTTCTAATTAAAAATAGGCTAAATAATTAATATTTGATTAAATCAATCAAATATTAATATCTCCCTCAATACATGTCGGATCCTCGAACCGATCTAAGCTAGTGAATCAGGGAGTGATTCTGCACATGACCATATCAAAATAAAGGTGCTCTACTGCATATCAAATATCCCTAAAAATTAGGAGCTCAGGCCAAAAGTGTCTGAAAGAGCCCAAATGAAAACCAAATGTAGAAAAACTCTGCTAAACGAAGCCCCTCCAATCTCCATCAAGACCCTCTAATCATCCTATCAGCCTACGAGGATCGCATAATAGGCTAACCATGAACTCAGAACATGTCAATTGAAAAGGGGACATGACACTATAGTTAATATTTTTGATGTTATAAAAGTGATCTTGTAGTTGAGGATATGTGAAGAGGTCTAAGTGTGCATATGGGGATAGCTTGATTGAAGAAGGAGAGAGATTATGGTATGCCTATGTGAGAGGTTTGTATAAGATAGAGAGAGTGTTTGTATAAATGTTAGATAAATAGAGATTCATCATCAGGTATTGAAGATATTAATTCTAATATGGAGATGTTCACTTCAAGGAGGGTCTAAAAGACTTGATATTCCTTAGGGGTAGTTACTTATTGTAAGATAGGTGTTTCACTAAAGGCCTTTGGTTAGGAGGACATGATCAAGGTTTTCTAGTCTAAAGGAGTTGACCAAGCTCTTTTTTGTAATTTATTATAGGATAGTAGTCCATGTGTTGTAGGCTTGAGAGTGGGTCTTATGCCCCATAAGGGTTTCCCACAAGAGCTATGCATTATATATTTGATCTTGTGTATGCATTGAATTAATGAACCCTCTTATTAATGTTGTTTAATCAAGATTGATATTTTTTATTTGTTTAATATTTTGAAAGGACTTTAATTGTAATTAAAATATCTAGTCTCACTAATTCACCCTCTCTCCTCTTAGTGATTGTACCTATAACAATTGGTATTAGAGTAAGTCCTTTGGGAAAGGCTTGATAGCTTGAAGGTGATCCAAGGTACCAAATGGGTAGTCATCAAGGAGGTTTATCTACTAAGCAAGCACCAATGTTCAATGGATCCAATTATGCTTTTTGGAGTGCAAGAATGAGAACATACATTATGTCCCTAGGATTTGATATATGACAATCTATTGTGAATGGTTATGTTGTTCCTAATTCTACACCATATAGTGCTACAGACAAGAAGTTGTTTGAGAACAATTCCAAGGCAATGAATGCTATCACTTGTGGTCTTTTAGAGACTAAATATACCAAGGTAATCCATTGTAAATATACTAAAGAGATATGGGAGGAAATTTAGATCATTTATGAAGGAGATTCAAAGGTCAAGCTTGCTATGTTGTAGACTCAAAAAAGGAAATTTGAAAGTCTCAAGATGAATGAAGATGATTCTGTGTCATCCTTTCTATAGAGAGATAATGATATTGTGAACATCATTAGAGGTCTTAGAGAGAACCTTGAAGATGCTAATTTATTTCAAAAGGTGTTAAGGTCTCTATCCCTCAAGTTTTATCCAAAGGTATATGTTATAGAATAAAGTCATGATCTTACTCAATTGAACATGGATCAATTTCATGGCACCCTTACTGCCTATGAGATGACGAAGAACGATGATATACTAACAAAGAAGGAAGCAAAATTCAAGATAGACATGAAGCCAAAGAATAAGTTCCAAGGTAAGAAACCCAAAGAGGATGATATTTCTAATATAGATGAGGATGAACTAATTGCTTTGATTTCAAGGAAATTGAGAATAGATTTAGGCAAGTTTAAAGGTAAACTACCCCTTAAATGCTTCAATTGTGATGAGATAGGACATTTTTCTAATAAGTGCCCTCATAAGTATAAGAAGGATGATGATGAAGAGAATGATCAAGGTCATGATGATGGAGAGAGATCATTTAGGTCTAATAAAGGCAAAAAGGGATTTAGAAGGTTTAACAACAAGAAAAGGTACTTCAAGAACAAGAAGAGTCCCTACACCAAAGAAGATTTCAACTCATCAGATGAGAGTAAAGTTAGTGACTTAAAGTATGATCATGAATATGATGGTCTTTTTGAAGATGAAGATCTATTCACAAATGAGGAAGGTAATTGATCATATAAAAATGAGTCTACTTGGTGTGATTTAGATGATGATGGAGATGAGGTGGACTATGAGACTGCATTTATAAATACTCATGAAGAATTGAAGATTGAGAAGAACATCAATAAAAGGATGAAATATAAAGTAAAGGACTATGAGGAGAAATTTGGTGTATTTTAGGCAAGAATGAATGAAGACACCAAGAATCATGAAGATATGGTCAAACATCTTAGTTGTTAATTAGAAATACTATCTATAATCCTGAAAGCTAAAGAACATGAATGTTTAAGGTATGCTTCTAAGATTGTGTTTTTGAAAAAAGAGTTAGAGAAGTCTAAAAGAAAGGTGAAATCATTTTTCAAGTTTGATAAAAGTTCTAATGATCTGGATGATCTCATAAAGAGTCAAAAGTTAGCTAGTGATAGATTTGGATTGGGTTTTAATGAAGAACCCAAAGTTGTTTCTCAAGTTGACATAAATGTCAATGAGAGAAAGATGGATCAGCCTTTGAAGATAAATCATTAGACAATGAATGAAGGTGCTAGAAAAATGAATACAAAATAGATCAAACAACCAAATGCCATGAGGTATGTAAGTTTCAATGGTTACTATTACACATGTAATCAATTTGGTCATAGGGCAAGATAATGCAAGAGACCTATTAGAAATGAATTTTCTAGGAGTCATGATGGATACAATTAGTCAAAAGGTATGAGCAAGGTTGAGTGATACAACTATCATGATGTGGGAAATTTTGAAAAACATTGTTTAAACAAGGTAAGATAAACTACATTTCCATCAAGGAGTATGGTGTACTACAATTGTGAATAGAGAGGTCAAATTTTGAGGTTTTGCAAGCAAAAGTTTGCAAGTCAAAATAGGTTCAATCAAGTTCCTAGAGTGTAAGGAAGAAGTCAAGTTAACACATGGAAGATAAAAGTGACACGTATGAGTCATGATGAATCTAAAGATCCAAGTAATCTATTTTATATGGTGGATAAAGCTAAAAAGGTTGAAAAGTGCCAAGATGTCTCATTATCTTCTCATGTTGAGAATGAAGAGACCAAGCTCAAGGAGAAGACCAAGGTACTAGTTGAAGCTAGTTCTGAGGTATGTATGGATCCAAGTGAATATATTACTATTATTGAGAAAGTATCATTCAAAGAACATCAATTGTTAGTACTTACTGATGAGGTTCCAATCTACAAGGAAGATTCTACAAATGAAAAGGTATGTCATGAATCTATGTTATCTTCATGTATTATCAATCCAATCATAGAAGAAAAGTTCAATTTTGTATTGGTTAAGCATGTTTCTTATCTTAAGCCTTAGAAGAAGAATACATATATGTATTATATGACCAATGAGGAGAAGGAAAATGAGGAGTTGTGGGCAACTCCTAGTTTCAAATTATTTTAGGATATTGTGAAGTAAGGTGTCTCTACCTATACTTCTGAGGAGACATATTTCTTATGAAGAATCAAGTATATGTGCTCAAGACAATAATGTAAATTTTAATAAATACTGGTGATGATCTAAGAAGGTCTTTGGTTAAGGGGGAGCAACAAGATCATGAGCTTATTCTAGAGGTTTGTGATGGAGTTATTTTGCAGGGTCAAAATGGGAGTTTCTATATGGAATAATGAGTTTTATGCAATGTCAAGTAGTGTTTAGTGCTCAAAAAGGTCTATTTACTTCTTTATGATGATATCTAGGTGTTTTTGTGGTCTAAAGATATGATGAATTTAAATTGGATATTTTTGTTTGCTCTTGAGTTTCCTAGTTTATGCTTAAGAGTATGCAGGTCCTAAAATGGGTTATAGGATGTATGGGTTACCAAAATGTGGAATCTAAAATATTGGTCTAGAAGTGTGTAATGGTTGTCTCTATGTGTCTAAGAAGTTTCAAAAGTGTGCATTGACTAGAAGGTGGTTTATTGACTATACTTGTTTTGAGATTTTAAGGTTTTGATCTATGATATAAAATTGGTTAGCCTTATGATTTGAGGTATGAGGATTCTTAATATAGTTGAATGGGCCAAATGGGTTGTCCAATCATGTTTCATAGATATTTTAAGGTTTATGGTTTCTAAGTTATTTAAGTTTTTGTCATGTTGGAGGTATAATTAGCTAGTTGGATTGTGAAGGAATTATATTTCATAGGATGATCTTGGTGATGAAAATTGGTGTGTTTGAGGGGGAATATGAGAGTGATATATATATATATATATATATATATATATATATATATATATATATATATATATATATATATATATATATATATATATATATATGATTTTTTATGTCTTGAAGGTGCATCTACTAAAATTTATGAGCTCTACAAGTTCCAGTTAAGGCTATAAGAAGATTAGACAAGCCTAGTGGGAAGATGAATACATTTTATTTAGTTTATACAAAATATCAAGGTATGTATGTTTCAAGGAGAGTTCTAAAATTGGTTGATAGAATATGGCCTATTTGCTATGTGGCATAAAGTTTTTTTGGTGGTCCTTAAGGTGGTTTAGGAGAGAAAGCTAGTAAGCCTATATGGTGGTTCTTCATGGTGTGTGGTGATTTGAATATGATCAAGTGATTAAATGGTTTATAAATATTAGTATGAGTCCTCAATTTTTTTTTGGTGAGTTCCATAAGATATCAATATTTTTCATGTTATTTCTTCATTGGTTGCAATGCTTGGTTTAAGAGAGTATTGGCATGGAGCAAGAGGAAGTTATCAAGGCAAGAAAAGGTAGGCTCAAGCTAAGGGGGAATTTGTAATATATTTTTAATATGGTCTTATCCTATTTGATATTTTTTTTAGGTCCTTAGGATCAGTTGGTGCCCACTTTTTCATTGTGTCAAAGGGGGAGAAAGTTTTTATTGTGAGAATGCTTAAAGAGAGAGAAGGAAGGTGAGTTGAATGATGTTTGTTGACATCAATGACAAAGGGGGAGATTTTTGGAGAGTTTTCAATGATGTCGTGGTGATGTCATAGAGATGTCTTGGTGAGTGGATGAAGTGATTTGATAGCTTAAGTGACAATGACAAAGTGTGTAATGTGCTTAAAGTTTACTTGGTTGATCTTTAGTTTTACATTGGTTAGAGATGGTCAGGGATGAGTATGGTGATTTGAACATGTGAAAGGGGTATTATAAGAGGTTTTATCAGTTCTTGGTGATTTTTTTCATGAGTGTAATTAATTTGGTAGTCCATTATTTTCATTTTAGACATATTAGGTCCAGTGGCAAAAAATCTAGGTAGGTAATTTGCTGACATCACCATTTCCACGTGTGGATGAGTCAAGGGGAGTTGATCATATGGTTGTGATCACATTAGTCATTAGTTAATATTAAATAAATATTATTTCATGAACCTAAATTAATTAAATGATGTATGGGTGCAAATTGAGTCTCTCAGGCATTTTGATAATGTTTTCCCATACTTAGCCAAATTTGCATGAGGTAAGAAAGAGTCAAGTAAGTAGTTTTGTGATAGCATATCTCACATGTGTGGATGTTTAAAAATAACTTAATCATATGGGTTTGTTAATTTTTTTTCCTAGTTTATTTTTGTTAAAATTTATATCATGCGCCAAAGTGCATCAAAAGATATGAATGTTCAAAGTTGGCCTCCCAGACAAGTTTTTGATATAGTTGGCTATGTAAATAGATAAATTTGAGTGAGCATTTTTATGTTGTTATATATCACACATGTGAGGGTTTAAATAGAATATTTACACATGTTTGGATTATACTATGTGAGGAGATCATTTAGTATGAATTTAAGAACATGATCTTGAGGGAAGCATAAGATATGGAGGTGCAAAATTGGCCTTTTAGGCAAATGAGCAATGGTCCCTATACTTAGTCATTTTTACACAATGTTAAAGATCATGATCAGATGGAGATATAATGGCTCATGGGATATCATATAGTGAATATATATGGTGTTCAAAAAGTCAAATAAGTCAAATTTTTTGTTGGTTAATAGAGTTAAAGATCAGGACCAAATGAAGATCCAACGGTACACATGTGATCGTATAGATCAAGATACATGGTGCATGTTGAGTCGAATGAGGATAAGTGTTAAAAGTTTAATTCTAAGAAAATTTATATGATAAGGATATAATGTTGAGTGGGTGATTTTATATATTTATTTAATGGTGCATGCTGAATGATTAAGACTTGATTTATTTGTAGAGTTAGACAGTGTACAATGAGCCAATATTGCAAGATTGCATGCAATGAGGTCAACATGTTCAAGGTTTAATTTTTGACATTGGCACACTATGTATTAACATTTAAAAATGATATATTTTTCATTTTTAATATTAATTAGTGAGAAAATGAGATGCAATAATGGTGTTTGATGTTTAATTATGATCGTTTGCATTGAAAATTTTGAATTTAACAAAGGAAAAACTAGTCTATGGTTTTTGGACTATAAATTTTGATCCATGTAGAATTTGACCATATAGTAAAACTATAATTTGTATAGGTATATTTTGATGATCTAAAATTGTGCTTGATTCTAATCAACAATAATGGGAAGTTTCAAGATGTGGGACTTGCGTTCTTGAAACAACCTCCAGATTTTAGAGAAGCTAGCTCTTCTTTAAATTGATTATATACTAGGAAAAGGGATAGGAATTTAAATCAAAAAAACAATGCAAGAAAGAAAATATAATCTATGGTGATGCACCTATATGTAATTTGACCTTAATCTTGAGCACAATGAAACTATATGTAGGATTCATTTACATTTAAGAGCAAACAAGTGCATGATCAATGTAAAAGATTGAAATGATAGAAATAGAGGCTCACAACATAAACTTCTTTTGCTGAGATACAGAAAATGTCAACAAAGGCATAGGGTTCAATCTTCTTATTTGAATTTTCCAATCACATAAGAGGCATTGAAACATGTATAGTTATGTAAACCTTCCAATTCAAGAAAATGAGACAAAAGCAAATGGCATTCCTAATCTCAACTCTAGAAAGTCTACAGTCTAGACTACTTTTACAAATGACACAAATAATATCAACAAAGGCATAGGGTTCAATTTTCTTATTTGAATCTTCAAGTCATACAAAAGGCATAGAAACATGTACAGTCATATAAACCTTTCAACTCAAGAAAATGAGACAAAAGCAAATGATATTACTTAGCCACAGCTCTAAAAAGTCTAAACTTGTTACAATAATTCTCTCTCAAAAATCTCTCTAATTATGTATCCCTCTGGTGATCTCTACACCCTTATTTATAGCCTTAGATCTACTATGAATTGTCTGCTTGTTCTCAATCTAACAGCCCAAATCAAATCTTCCCTAACTAAATGTGTTTAACAAAAGATATCTTATAGATTCTGGAATGCTTCGTCTTCTGGCAGTTCATTGGCTAAAATAGATTATAGGATGCTCCCTTCTCTTGAATGCTAGGTGACACTTAGCCAATTTATTATTACCTCAGGAAATGTCAGAGAATGCCACTTGTCATATTCCACAGCACCTATTGAAAATACATGGCATTTTCCACATACCTTATACTCTTTTGTGTATTTGCCCAACCATGTTTTGCCTTTGACACTTGTCGCTATCCACTTTCTCAAAACTCCAACAGCTTAAAAGATAATAAGATTCATGACATTTCTTTTAAAAGGGACACTGAGATAGGTGTTGATCTCCACTTCTTCATTAAAAGACACATGGAAATCTCCGCTTCTCTTACCTAGGTTATGTGGTGATCTCTGCTGCTTGTAGTTGCCTTTTTAAAAACTTGCAAAAGATGACATGTGGCAGTCTCTGATACTTGTAGTTATACCATAGAAACAATTTGGGTCTCATTTCACATTTACATGGATGGTGACACTTGGCAAATTTTGCTCACTTAAGAAACAAAACTTGGGACCCACCACAGTCTTTGCTATATTAGCAAAGCAAAGATGAAGATAATTTAGACCACAACACATGGTGGCTTCTAATTTATTTTGCTAAAGTATGTGGTAGCTTCTGTCACTCTTAGAAAAGCAACATTGAGACCTTCTACGCTTGCCACTTGGCACTTTCCACTTGATCTTGATACTTAGCTTTTGAAAGCTTTCACTGGAAAGAGATGAAATGCAAGTGCCGATATGAAAGCATGGATGATGACACTTGTTTCATTCTGCTGAGCCACTAAGAGACATGTGGCACATTCTGACCAACTCACAGAACATTTAGAAGGTGCCTCAAACTATAACACTTGGTAGTTTCTACTGAGAAAGGATGCCTCAGACGTTGACACTTGGCAACTTCTACTCGACTTCAACACCCAGGCAAAAATGAATCAAAAGGAAAATAGAGCTCATGCTCTGTATCATGACTTCACCATTTCAGACTAACGAATGTGAGGACAAAATTTGGTAGCGTGCAGCTGAAAAATAGAATGCAACGTAGAGTAAATTTTTACCCTACAGTAATTGGTGACCTCGAGGACTTTTGGGTCTACTCAAAAAGAACCCACAACTCCTGCTTGATCAAAAAATTCAAAATTATAGCTTCAACAATGCTGTGTGGTAGGCGAACCACTCTTCATCAGATAACCCTTGCTTACTCTAAAATTCATTAAAGGATAAATCAAGGTTAATAATATCCTTATGTGAAAAATGTTGAAAAATTTAAATCATAGCCTTCAATTTGAATTCAAGCTAGGAAACAAGAACCAAGACAGCTTCTACTTCAGGGACTAATGAATCATCCCTTAGATTCTAGAAAACTATTTGATCTTTCTGTTTGGCCAACAACAAATGTTCAATTTCTTCTACCATTAGCACAGTGTTATCATTAGGAAACGAAGAAGGAAAACCTAGTTGCACTAGATCTTCAACATGCTATTTCATTTCATTGATTCCTTCTTTCATGACATCTAGAAGCTCCTTACAACTATTGGCTATGGAATTGCAATTGAGAACTTCATTCACCTGCTTGGTAGTGACCATTCTATCATTGATTCTTATTGCTAATAGTGTTGCATCCGTTGCATCATACATCTTTTGCAGCAATGTTTCTAAGTCCATTACTCTTTCAGAGACTGTAGCTAGAGTATTTACAACTAAACTCTCCACCTTTTTGCACAATTCTTGTGCATTTAGTAGGAATGTGAGAGAAGTCTTGAGATGATTAATCTCTATAGAGATTCTCTTCTGCATGGATTCATATAGCTCCCTTACCAGACTTAATACTCTAACACTCTTTAGCCTATTGGCTAGCTCTAGTGTCAATTGTGATGCTCTCTGTTGCTCTGAATGTAATTAGGCTAGTATGACTGCAGTGTTATTTTGTTTGGCCAATAGCTTTTGTTGCAATTGGGCAACCTACAATAGGTGTTCATCACACTTTTCTTGTAACATTACTTTTTCGTGCCTAAGGGTCATCACTGCATCCTTTACTTGTGTGAGCCCTGCCTTTAAAGAATCATTTTGGGCCTGAACCACCCGGTGCATCTGAAGAGAAATAGTACTTTGTAATAGTTTATTCAAATTCTCTATTTCATTGTTTTTACTATTGATCTCTGAGGTTAAACTATTACAATTTGCCTTTTCCTTGGCTAGCTTAGCTTCCATCTTTTATAGCCTTCTTAATATCTTCAAATAATCTTTAGTAATTGTAGAAGTGGATTTTATCAGTAGCTCAACTTTGTCCTATGGCCTAAAAGTGACATGTCGATGGCTACTACATTCATCATATAATCCTCTAGCTACATTTGCTTAGTTGGCTTTATTACATTCGGTGATAAATGAGTCACCGTCAATTGCTATTGAATTGGGTCGAATTACGACCACAAATGGGATGTAGCCAAAGCTTTATTATCTTTAATCTTCTTCTTCTATCTTTAGACTTCCCTTGCCTTCCTATCAGCATCTGATTGGGTCTAGAAGGTGGAAGGAGAGGCAATGTGCCCACCTGCAAATGGATGTCCTTGTGGAAGACCATATTGAATATCTAATTATTGGCTATGAGCAATCTGAGGGAAAGGTTTCTTGGGAATAAAAGGGGAGAAATGAGGTAATGTTAAGGCCTGAGGTGGTACTGATGGGATGAAGTGAGAAATGTGAATGGCAAAAGTGATAGGGGAAGAAATAGACTGAGAAGGAGAGGAAGGAATAGTACTTACTTGAGGAGCAATTACAACACCCTATAATTAGCACTGTGATGTGTCTGTCTCCTCCTCTGAAGCTAATTAAAACTACACCCTCTTTCATTTCTTGGGTGTCTCTTCTCCTAGTTGCATTTTTGCTCCTTTTAATGAGGCTTGTGGGGAACTGGGAACATCTATATCTGGGGCTAATGGGGAAGTTTGTGATGATGAAGGCATCACACTTTTTTACATTTCTATGGTGTTTAGGGATTGAGGCCAAATTGATACAATTGTTGCAACTGTAGTTTACTCTGAGGCTTGTGATTCTTGGCTTGACCTAGCCCTAGCTTCTTGCTCTTCACCCAATAAATTACTTGTCTCTGGGATAGATGTAGGGGAGTGATGACACTCATCCCATAATTCTTCCCATCTTTTATTTGTGTCTACATTCCTAAAAGAATGGGTTGTTTGATAAATTTCTTGCCTATATTTCCAATAAGCCTCTATCTTTTCAGCATCCCAATATGTAATCCTTAATGCTCTCCTTAAGCCAAAAGTCATTTTGAATTTAGGATCATACTCTCTATGCCTAACATAGAATATCTCCCATGGCCTATTCTATGGAATTGGCAAGTCTGTTAACTCAATATTAAATCCAGGATTATCTTCCTTAAGATTTTTCTTGGTTTCCCAAAAAGGGTGACCTTCATGCACAATTCTGGTTGCAACCTTGTGAGTCCTTACCCAGGAGGCTATGAAATAATTTGGGTCATAAACCCATTTGTCTTCTACCAGAATTAAACTTAGAAAGGCTAGCTTTTTTAGCAACACAACTTCAACGTCTCTAGTCTCTAAATCCATGCTTGTTGTCATCCACAGAAGATCATACATTTTTCTTTTTCTCTTCCTAGAACCAAATTCATTGTCAACTATGGATACTTGTCTAGTGACCTCAAGGAATGCTAACCTAAGAGTCAAAACCTTCGGTAGAAATATTGGTTCTCCATAAAAACCATGGACTCTTATAATGGTATGGTGTGATCCAAAATAGAAATCACAAGGGATTGGGAAACTGACTAGAAGATTTGAAACACTGGGGAATAATCTATTCATAATTAGTTTAGGACTGAGATGATAAAAGGCAGGAGTGACAAATAATTCCCAGAACTTATACGGGTCACTGGTATTTGACAAAATATGTGTCCATGCAGACACAGGGATGGTCCTTTGGAGATCAAAATTTGGGTCATACATGTTAAGATACATATGTTGGGCAAAAAGATCAGAGTTTTGGAAAAACATGAGGTGGAACAAAAAGGAAGAATACCTGAATGCTCCCTTTGATTTGAAATGGGCCAATTGTTCTACCATGGAGAATGCAATTTGTTTTGAGAAGTCAAGCTAATACTTCTAGGTTTTGTTAATAGTCTTCAACCTGAAAAGGATAGCCATTTGTTCTGCATACACTACCATATCATCTTTCATGCCAAAGATGAGAGCCATCATAAACAATGCATCTTGGCTAGCTTGTGTGAATTGAGCTCTTGGTGTAAGGAGTGTGGGTACCATAGTATCATCATCACCCAATTGTAACTCAGATCTCAAGAACCTTGTTTGAGTGTTGATGTTTGCCCATGTTCTTTACATCTTAGCAATAATGGGAAATGTAGCTGTACTATCATGATGTAGGGCTAACATATCCTTGATAGCTTGCAGTGTGATTTTCACTATGAATGGGCCTCATTGAATGGTGCATGAAGGTGTATGGAGCTAGTTTGCACATAATTCAACCATGTTGGGGCATGAATGCACAGCTAAGAAAATGAACTGAGCTAGTTGTGAGGTCCATATCCTCATGGTGAATGTTTAAAATTACCCTACTATGGCCCTTTGTAGACACCTTTGATGTGCCCCTTCTCTAATATTTTTATTACTAGCTTTCTGAAGAATTGGATCCATTATTCCATCCACATAATCCTTTATCTTCACTAAATCACTTGTTGGGCCAGCTTTAGGAAACCTGGTCCTTGGATAGTTCTTCAACGGCTGTGCAGGAGCTGAAGCATATGATTTACTTACAAGAAATTTATCAAGGGATTCATACATCCCATCTCCTTGTTGTGAAGATTGTGCCCCCTCCATCTTTGAATCTTCTATGTGGTAACTTGTATGAACTTTTGCAAAACAGAGACACTTTCGCTGAAGCAAGTTTTCTAAGCACAAAAAATGCAAATAGTAGGATTTTTTTGTGCAGATGTAAGAATTTTTGAGAACTTGTAAGTTTTAAAATCTTGTCAAGAGGTATTTATTAACCTATCAAGTCTCAAAATGGCATTAAACTCAGATAACAGTTTGTAGATTCTACTCAATCTTTATGGAAAAGTGAGATAAACACATTATGCAAGTGGTAGCACAAGGAACCTTGGGGATTTCTAAAGATTTGGGAGACATTCAATGTATTGGATAATTTTTGAAAAAATTGAAATTTTGAGTTGTTGACTACATGTTCAAAGAACACTTATTTAAAAGAAAAGTTAGAAAATAACAAAATGGGAAAACAAAGTAGGAAAACAAAGCAAGAAAACAAAATAATACAAAAAGGGAAACTACCTAACTACATTAATGAAGCATCTTTATCTTCTTCCTAGATCAAAAGCAAAATTTCTAAATTCTTTTTCATGATAAGTTAGCTTATGTTGCCATACAAGTGATCTAATTGGGTATGACTTCGGTGAATTTCCCTCGGTGTATGCCTCATTGATTTGCTTTTATTCAAGTGAGTCTGAGTCAAACATGCTTTTGATAGAAACCTCTCGACATATATCATTTATTGTCTTAACTTCTTCTGCTTCAAACTCTAGTTCTATTACATGATCATCCTTTTTCATGACTTCAAAATTATCGATATCTTGAAAGGATAATTCTAAAAGTTTTTAATAATTGTGTGCATGCAATTAAGGCTCAATGTTATTCTGCTTATCTTTAACTAGTTCACAATTATCTTGAAAAATGGTATAACCAAACTCAATGATTTCAAACGAATCATTTAAATCATAGTCTAGGAATTTTCCATGCTCCTCCTCATCATCTTGCAAAGTAAGAAGAAAGTCAGAGATTATTTCTTCTTCATCAGGGGTCAAAATATATGCTTGTGATTTCTCATTAGGAATCTAGAATTCATAAGAGATTTGAGGATTAATAGAAGAGGTATCCTTTGACTTTTCTTCCTCCAAAACATTTGGAATTCTATGATCTTCATCTAGTATAACGTAAGTGCCTAGACCAATGGAGTCATAATTTCCATATGGGTCACTTTGCATTATAGCTAATAAATGATCATTTTCTTCTTCTTGATTATACCCAGTCCATTCACCTAGTTCTTTGACAAAGACTCTCTCTTCTTTATTCATCATAACATGGGCTACTTTTGACTTTGTAGTGGGCTCATTAGTGATGTGATCTTTATATAATGGCTCAGACAATATCTTCATCTTTGAGCCATATTTGGTTCTTAAGATGAGATGAGACCAATCAAGGGACATATATCCCCCTATTTTGGATATAAAGTCTCTTGATAAACATAAGCCAAAAATAAGAGGTATATCTGTCACTACTACATCCTAATTTACAATTATATTTGGACAAGCATATAATTGTAATTAGAGTTGTTTAATTCTCCCTATGGTTTATACTGCTTTGCCATCTAGCTGTATGACTCATTTTGTGAGTGGTTCATACTTAATTCCTAAAGCATCAGCTATCTACTTGGGCATTACTATGGTACTAGCCCCTGAATCAATCATTGCATTATGCAGTAGCTTCTTACCAACTATTAGGGTTAAATAAAAGGGATCTAGTTTGGTCTTGCTTACCTCTATTGCATTATTTACTAGGGCTATTTTCTGTAGATGGACTATATCTTTGAGCTTTTCTTTTCCAACAGTTCCTTCTTTGGTAACAGTACCTTTGGGCACTGCTTGGCCTTGTAGAGCTTCTTGTAGTAGTGTCTTCTATTTAGGAATAGCTAATATATCCCATATTAATACTTGTGCTGGAGTCTTATTTAATTGATCCACCACATTTATTGGTCCTAGAGTCTGAGCTTTTTAAACATAAAGATATATTGTCTTTTCCTAAATTTGGGTAGGCATCCCTTGATTTTGCACCGATTGAGGCACCTCTTGTCTGACAGTTGTATTTCTTTATCCTTGAAATGGAGGATTCTCCGTGACTTTAATATTTACAATCTCGGGCTGTTTTATCATCCTTCTTTTTGATTTGGTGTAATAATTAGATTTCACCACTGGTTTTTTGGAGGTAGATGATTTGTTCAAGAAAACTGATTCTTCATCTTCAACCCATGAGAACAAAGCATGTTCTGGGGCTATTTCTTCCTCTTGTTTCAAGGACATACCTTGCATCTGAGCCACAAGGATTGAATTCTATAGAATAGGAGATTGGTAGGCTTGATTATCACTAGAACTTGCAAACTAACCATTCATTCTTCTTTGCTCCGCCACCTTTTGTTGTAGATTACCCTTAGGACAATTTCTAGGTGCATGAGCATTATTACAAGGGAAACACTAGGCATTAGTGTTATCTACATAGTTATTTTGCCCTAGAATAATATCCCTATTTGAGTTGGGAGGAATAGTCTATGAGGGTGTGGGGACTGCAACCAATTGGTTTGCTAGCTGATGGTTAGTTTGTCTTGGAGGACCCTGATATTGGTTTGACTAAGATGAAAATATGTTTCCTTGATAACCTTGATATGGAGGCTTAGAAAAATTATTTTGCTGTCATTTTATATTGATCAACTCATTAGAAAATGTCCTTAAGATATTATTGATATCATCCAGCTCAGATAACTAAGTGGGGATAATTTCTTTAGTAGATGTTTGAGGGTAAGTGTGCATAGATACTGGTGGGCTTATAAATTTAGGGACTTCTTGAGGTAATGGCAAGGAAATTTTTGGGAACATGGGCATAAGAGGCCTTGGAGGTAAAATTCTATCATCTATTAAATGGTTCTCAGTGCTGACCGCATATTCATAAGCCTCTAGCAATGTGTGTCCTCCAAGTGACTGAATCATAATAGATATGTTTGAATTCAAATCCTTAAGATAAAACACTATGGCCATACCTAGTAATGGTCTAGCTATAATAGGGATTCTATCACAAGTCTTTTGAAATCTGGAATTGAAGTCAGTCATGGCCTCTTTTGGTCCCCTTTAAATGGTGATTAACTACTATAACAAGGAAGACTTATCACCTTTCTCTACAAATCTCTCAAAGAATAGATCTCTGAGTTGATCCCATGTAGATATGGTATTTGGGGTCAGGGACCTATACTATTCTAGAGCCTTCCCTTTAAAAGAAGCTACTAATAATCTTATGGCCACATTTTTTTGTGTGACAACATGTATATCACAGACATCTGATATATCTTGAAGATGTTTCTCAGGTGTTTTAGAGTCTTGCCCACTAAATTTAGGTAGAGCTTTTAGGGCATTCACTAGGATAGGATCCCAAATGGCTGGTGGTGTTGGGAGGACTAATGGACTACCAGTATTCCAACTTGCATAATTTCTTAGGGGTATAGGGGCTCCCATATTTGCTATTGATATTGGTGAAAACTAGTTGGCTCTTCTTCTTGGACTTGTTACCAGAGGTGGCAAAAGAATACCTGGATTTGTAGCAGATTGTGATCTGGTGACTAGTCCACAGCTATGACTTCTCATAGCTCTTTGGTTCATATGATCTTGAAAGAGACTTCAAGATTGGTCCCACCAGGCATGCCAAAAAATGTTGATGATTTAAAATTTCTCTTGATTCTAATCAACAACAATGGGAAGTTTCAAGATGTGGGACTTGTGTTCTTGAAACAACCTCCAAATTTTAGAGAAGTTGGCTCTTCTTTAAATTGAGTATATACTAGGAAAAGGGATAGGAATTTAAATCAAAAACACAATACAAGATAGAAAATATAACCTATGGCGATGTGCTTGAATGTAATTTGACCTTAATCCTAAGCACAGTGAAACTATATGTAGGATTCATTTACATTTAAGAGCAAACAAGTGCATGATCAATGTAAAAGATTGATATGATAGAAACAGAGGCTCACAACATAGACTTCTTTTGTTGAGATACAGAAAATGTCAACAAAGGCATAGGGTTCAATCTTCTTATTTGAGTTTTCCAATAACATAAGAGGCATAGAAACACGTATAGTTATGTAAACCTTCCAATTCAAGAAAATGAGACAAAAGCAAATGACATTCCTAATCTCAACTTTAGAAATTCTACAATCTAGACTACTTTTACAAATGACATAGATAATATCAACAAAGGCATAGGGTTTAATTTTCTTATTTGAATCTTCCAGTCATATAAAAGGTGCAAAAACATATACAGTCATATAAACCTTTCAACTCAAGAAAATGAGATAAAAGTAAATGATATTACTTAGCCATAGCTCTAGAAAGTCTAAACTTGTTACAATAATTCTCTCTCAAAAATATCTCTGATTATGGATCCCTCTGGCGATCTCTGCACCCTTATTTATAGCCTCAGATCTACTTTGAATTGTCTACTTGTTCTCAATCTAATGGCCCAAATCAAATCTTCCCTAACTGAATGTGTCTAACAGAAGATATCTTATAGATTCTGGAATGCTTCATCTTCTGGCAGTTCATTGGCTAAAATAGATTGCAGGATGCTCCCTTCTCTTGAATGCTAGGTGACACTTAGCCAATTTATTATTACTTTAGGAAATGCCAAAGAATGACACTTGTCATATTCTATAGCACCTATTGAAAACATGTGGCACTTTTTACGTAACTTATACTCTTTTGTGTCTTTACCTAGGCATGTTTTGCCTTTGACACTTGTCGTTATCTACTTTCTCAAAACTCCAACAACTTAAAAGATAATAAGATTTATAGCATTTATTTTAAAATGAACATCAAGACAGGTGTCGATCTCTACTTCTTCATTAAAAGACACATGGAAATCTCTGCTTCTCTTACCTGGGTTACATGGTGATCTCCACTACTTTTAGTTGCCTTTTTAGAAACCTATAGAAGATGACATGTGGTAGTCTTTGATACTTGTAGTTATACCATAGAAACAATTTGGGTCTCATTTCACATTTACACAGACAGTGACACCTGGAAGCTTCCGCTCACTTAAGAAACAAAACTTGGGACCCACCATAGTCTTTGATATATTAGCAAAGCAAAGATGAAGATAATTCAGACTGCAGCATGTGGTGGCTTCCACTTTCTTTTACTAAAGTACGTGGTAGCTTTTGTCACTCTTAGAAAATCAACATTGAGACCTTCTGCGCTTGCCACTTGGTGCTTTCTACCTAATCTTGATACTTAGCTTTTGAAACCTTTCACTGGAAAGAGATGAAATGTGGGTGCCAATATGAAAGCACAGATGATGACACTTGTCGCATTCCACTAAGCCACTAAGATACACGTGGTATTTTTCAACCAACTCACAGAACATATAGAAGGTGCCTCGAACTACAACACTTGGCAATTTCTATTGAGAAAGGATGCCTCAGACATTGACACTTGGCAACTTCCACTCGACTTCAACACCTAGGTTAAAATGAATTAAATGGAAAATAGAGCTCATGCTCTATATCATGACTTCACCATTTCAAACCAATGAATGCGAGGATAAAATTTGGCAACGTGCAACTGAAAAATAGAATGTAATGTAGAGTAAATTTTTAATCTATAGTTACTAGTGACCCTGAGGACTTTTGGGCCTGCTCAAAAAGAACCCATGACTCCCACTTGATCAAAAAATTCAAAATTACATCTTCAACAATGCTATCTAGTAGACATACCACTCTTCATTAGATAACCCTTGCTTACTCTGCAATTCATTAAAGGCTAAATCAAGGTTAATAATATCCTTGTGTGAAAAATGTTGCAAAATTTGAACCGTAGCCTTCAATTTGAAATCAAGCTGGGAAATAGGAACCAAGATAGCTTCTACTTCAGGGACTGACAAATCATCCCTTAGATTCTAGAAAATTGTTTGATCTTTCTATTTGGCCAACAACAGAGGTTCAATATCTTCTACCATTAGCATGGTGTTGTCATCAGGAAATGGAGAAGGAAAACTTGGTTGCACTAGATCTTCAACATGCTATTTCATTTCATTTATTCCTTCCTTCATGACATCTAGAAGCTCCTTACAACTATTGGCTACAGAATTGTAACTGAGAACTTCATTCACCTACTTGGCAGTGACCATTCTATCATTGATTCCTACTGCTGACAGTGTTGTATCTGTTGCATTATACAGCTTTTGTAGCAACATTTCTGAGTCCATTACTCTTTTAGAGACTATAGCTAGAGTATTCACAACTGAACTCTCCACCTTTTTGCATAATTCCTATGCATTTAGCAGGAAGGTGAGAGAAGCCCTGCACTGATTAATCTCTAAAGAGATTCTCTTCCACATGGATTCATATAGCTCCCTTACCAGACTTAATACTCTGACACTCTTTGGCCTATTAGCTAGCTCTAATGTCAATTGTGCTGCTCTCTATTGCTTTGAATGAAATTGGGCTATTATGACTGTAACATTATTTTCTTCAGCCAATAGCTTTTGTTACAATTGGGTAACCTACAACAGGTGTTCATCACACTTTTCTTGCAATGCTACTTTTTTGTGTCTAAGGATCATCACCGCATCATTTACTTGTGTGATTTGGTGACTGGTCCATAACTATGATTTAAAATTGCACTTTATTCTAATCAACAACAATGGGAATTTTGAAGATGTGGGACTTGCATTCTTGAAACAACCTCCAGATTTTAGAGAAGTTGGCTCTTTTTTAAATTGAGTATATACTAGGAAAAGGGATAGGAATTTAAATCAAAAACATAATGCAAGAAAGAAAATACAATCTATGGCAATGCGCCTGAATGTAATTCGACCTTAATCCTGAGCACAGTGAAACTATATGTAGGATTCATTTACATTTAAGAGCAAACAAGTGCATGATCAATGTAAAAGATTGAAATGATAGAAACAAAGTCTCATAGCGTAGACTTCTTTTGCTGAGATACAAAAAATGTCAACAAAGGAATAGGGTTCAATATTCTTATTTGAATTTTCCAATCACATAAGAGGTGCAAAAACATGTACGGTTATGTAAACCTTCCAATTCAAGAAAATGAGACAAAATCAAATGACATTCCTAATCTCAACTCTAGAAAATCTACAGTCTAGAATACTTTTACAAATGACATAGATAATATCAACAAAGGCATAGGGTTCAATTTTCCTATTTAAATCTTTCAATCATACAAAAGGTGTAGAAACATGTACAATCATATAAACCTTTCAACTCAAGAAAATGAGACAAAAGCAAATGATATTACTTAGCCACAGCTCTAGAAAGTCTAAACTTGTTACAATAATTCTCTCTCAAAAATATCTTTGATTATTGATCCCTCTAGTGATCTCTGCACCCTTATTTATAGCCTCGAATCTACTCTGAATTGTCTACTTATTCTCAATCTTATGGCCCAAATCAAATCTTCCCTAACTAAACGTGTCTAACAGAAGATATCTTATAGATTTTGGAATGCTTCATCTTTTGGTAGTTCATTGGCTAAAATAGATTGTAGGATGCTCCCTTCTCTTGAATGTTAGGTGACACTTAGCTAGTTTCTTATTACTTCAAGAAACACCAAAGAATGACACTTGTCATATTCCACATCACCTATTGAAAACATGTGACACTTTCTACGTAACTTATACTCTTTTGTGTCTTTGCCCAGCCATGTTTCACCATTGACACTTGTCGCTATCCACTTTCTCAAAACTCCAATAGCTTAAAAGATAATAAGATTCAAAGCATTTATTTTAAAAGGGACACTAGTATAGGTGTTGATCTCCACTTCTTCATTAAAAAACACATGGCAATCTCTGCTTCTCTTACCTGGGTTACATGGTGATCTTCGCTACTTATAGTTGCCTTTTTAGAAACCTATAGAAGATGACATGTGGCGGTCTCTGCTACTTGTTGTTATACCATAAAAAAATTTGGGTCTCATTTCACATTTACATAGACATCAACACCTAGTAGCTTCTACTTTCTTTTGCTAAAGTACATGATAGCTTTCATCGCTCTTAGAAAAGTAACATTGAGATCTTCTACTCCTACTACTTGGTACTTTCTGCCTAATCTTGATACTTAGCTTTTGAAACCTTTCACTAGAAAGAGATGAAATTTGGGTGTCAATATGAAAGCATGGATGATGACACTTATCGCATTCTACTGAGTTGTTAAGAGACACGTGGCACATTTCAACCAACTCACAGAACATATAGAAGGTGCCTCGAACTACAAAACTTAGCAATTTCTACTAAGAAAAGATGCCTTAGATGTTGACACTTGGTAACTTCTGCTCGTCTTCAACACTTAGGCAAAAATGAATCAAAAGTAAAATAGAGCTCATGCTCTATATCATGACTTTGCCATCTCAGATGAATGAATGTGAGGACAAAATTTTGGCAGTGCACAGCTAAAAAATAGAATGCAATGTAGAGTAAATTTTTACTCTATAGTTACTGGTGACCCCAAGGACTTTTGGGCCTACTCAAAAAGAACCCACGACTCCTGCTTGATCAAAAAATTCAAAATTATAGCTTTAATAATGATGTCTGGTATGCGAACCACTCTTTGTCAGATAACCCTTGCTTACTCTATAATTAATTGAAGGATAAATCAAGGTTAATAATATCCTTGTGTGAAAAATGTTGCAAAATTTAAACTATAGCATTCAATTTAAATTTGAGCTAGGAAATAGGAACCAAGATAGCTTCTACTTCAAGGACTGATGAATCATCCATTAGATTTTAGAAAATTGTTTGATCTTTCTATTTGGCCAACAATAAAGGTTCAATTTCTTCTACCATTAACACAGTGTTGTCATCAAGAAACAAAGAAGGAAAACCTAGTTGCACTAAATCTTCAACATGCTATTTCATTTCATTGATTCCTTCCTTCATGACATCCAGAAGCTCCTTGCAACTATTGGCTATGGAATTGCAACTAAGAACTTCATTCACCCATTTGGTAGTGACCATTCTATCATTAATTCCTACTACTGATGGTGTTGCATCTGTTACATCATATAGCTTTTGCAGCAACATTTATGAGTCTATTAATCTTTCAAAGACTATAGCTAGAGTATTTACAACTAAACTCTCCACCTTTTTGCATAATTCCTATGCATTTAGCAGGAAGGTGAGAGAAGGCCTGAGCTAATTAATCTCTAAAGATATTCTCTTCCACATAGATTCGTATAGCTCCCTTACCAGACTTAATACTTCGACACTCTTTGGCCTATTGGCCAGCTCTAGTGTCAATTATGCTGCTCTCTATTGCTCTAAATGAAATTGGGCTATTATGACTGTAGCATTATTTTGTTTGGATAGTAGCTTTTGTTGTAATTGGGTAACCTATAATAGGTGTTCATCACACTTTTATTACAATGTTTCTTTTTCATGCCTAAGGGTCATCACTGCATCCTTTACTTGTGTGAGCCCTACCTTTAAAGAATCATTTTGGGCCTGAAACACCTAGTGCATCTGAAGAGAAATAGTACTTTGCAACTGTTTATTCAGATTCTCTATTTCATTATTTTTACTATTGATCTCTGAGGTCAAACTATTACAGTTTGCCTTTTCCTTGGCTAGCTCAGCTTTCATCTTCTATAGCCTTCTTGATATCTTCAAATAATCTTCAGTAACTTCATAAGTGGATTCTATCAGTAGCTCAACTTTGTCCTATGGCCTGAAGAGTGACATGTCGATGGCTACTACATTCATCATATAATCCTCTAGCTGAATTTGCTCAGCTGGCTTTATTACATTCGGTGACAAATGAGTCACCATCAATTACTGCTGAATTTGGTTAAATTGCAGCCACAAATGGGATGTAGCCAAAGATTTATTCTCCTTAATCTTCTTCTTCTCTCTTTGGGCTTCCCTTGCTATCCTAGTAGCATTTTATTGGTTTTAGAAGGTGGAAGGAGAGGCAATGTGCCCACCCACAAAAGGATGTCCTTATGCAAGACCATATTGAATAGCCAATTGTTGGCTATGAGCAATTTGAGGGAAAGTTTTCTTAGGAACAAAAGGGGAGAAATGAAGTAATGTTAAGGCCTGAGGTGGTACTAATGGGATGAAGTGAGAAATGGGAATGGTAGAAGTGACAGGGGAAGAAACAAACTGAGAAGGAGAGGAAGGAATAGTACTTACTTGAGGAGCAATTACAACACCCTATAATTGGCACTATGATGTGTCTGTCTCCTCCTCTAAAGTTAATTGAAATTGCACCTCTTTCATTTCTTAGGTGTCTCTTCTCTTGGCTACATTCTTAATACTTTCAATGAGGCTTGTGGGAAACTAGGACCATCTATAATTGGGGCCGATGGGGAAGCTTGTGATGATGAAGGCATCACACTTTTTTGCATTTCTATGTTGATGAGGGATTGAGGCCAAATTGATATAGTTGTTGCAGCTGCAGTTTGCTCTGAGGATTGTGATTCTTGGCTTGACCTAGCCCTAGCTTCTTTCTCTTCACTCGGTAAATTACTTGTCTCTGGGATAGATGCAGGGGAGAGATGACACTCATCCCATAATTCTTCCCATCTTTCATATGTGTCTATATTCCTGAAAGAATGGGTTATTTGACAAATTTCCTACCTATATTTCCAATAGGCCTCTATCTTTTCAGCATCTCAATCTTTATTCTTTAATGCTCTCCTTAAGATAGAAGTCATTCTGACTTTAGGATCATACTCTCTCTACCTAACATAGAATGTCTCCCATGGCCTATTCTGTGGAAGTGGCAAGTCTATTAACTCAACATAAAATCCAAGACTGTCTTCCATAGTATTTTTCCTAGTTTCCCAAAAAGGGTGACCTTCATGCACAATTCTAGTTTCAACCCTGTGAGTCCTTACCCAAGAGGCTATGAAATCATTTAGGTCATAAACCCATTTGTCTTCTACCAAAAGGAAACCCAGAAAGGCTAGCTTTCTGAGCAACACAACTTCAGCATCTCTGGTCTCTAAAACCATGCTTGTTCTCATCCACGAAAGATCATACATTTTTATTTTTCTCTTCTCGGAACCAAATTCATTATCAACTATGAATACTTGTCTAGTGACCTTGAGGAATGCTAACCTCAGAGTCAAAACCTTCGGTAGCAATATTGGTTCTCCACAAAAATAATGGACTCTTATAATGGTATGGTGTGATCCAAAATAGAAATCACAAGGGATTGGCCAACTGACCAGAAGATTTGAAACACTAGGGAATAATATATTCATAATTGGTTCAATATTGAGATGATAAAAGGCAAGAGTGAAAAATAATTCCCATAACTCATACGGGTCACTAGTCTTTGACAAAATATGTGTCCATGCAGACACATGGATGGTCCTTTGGAGATCAAAATCTGGGTCATACATGTTAAGATACATATGTTGGGCAAAAAGATTAGAGTTTTGGAAAAGTATGAGGTGGAACAAATAGGAAGAATACCTGAACACTCCCTTTGATTTGAAATGGGCCAATTGTTCTACCATAGAGAATGCAATTTGTTTTGAGAAGTCAAGCCGATACTCTTGGGTTTTGTCAACAGTCTTCAGCTTGAAAAGGATAGCCGTTTGTTCCACATACGCTACCATATCATCTTTCATGCCAAAGATGAGAGCCATCATAGATAATGCATCTTGGCTAGCCTATGTGAATTGAGCTCCTAGTGCAGGGAGTGTGGGTACCGTAGTATCATCATCACCCAATTATAACTCAGATCTCAAGAACCTTGTCTGAGTGTTGATGTTTGCCCACATTATTTGCATCTTAGCAATAGTGGGAAACATAGCTATACTATCATGATGCAGTGATAACATATCCCTGATAGCTTGCAGTGTGATTTGCACTATGAATGGGCCTCGTTGAATGGTGCATGAAGGTGTATGGAGCCAGTCTGTACATAATTCAACCAAGTCGGGGCATGAATGCACAGTTGGGATAATGAACTAAGCTAGTTGTGAGGTCTATATCCTCATGGTGAATGTTTCAAATTGCCCTACTCTATCCCTTTGTAGACACCTTTGATGTGCCCCTTCTCTAAGATTTTTGTTATTGGATTTTTGAAGAATTGGATCCATTATGCCATCTGCATAATCCTTTATCTTCATTGAATCACTTGCTGGGCCAGCTTCAGGAAACCTGATCCTTGAATAGTTCTTTAATGGATGTGCAGGAGCTAAAGCATATGATTTACTTGCAAGAAACTTATCAAGGGATTCATACATCCTAGCTCCTTGTTGTGAAGATTGTGCCCCATCTTTGAATCTTCTCTGTGGTAACTTGTATGAACTTTTGCAAAACAAAGAGACTTTCATTGAAGCAAGTTTTCTAAGCATAGAAAATGCAAATAGCAAGATATTTTCATGTAGATGTAAGAATGTTTGAGAACTTGTAAGTTTTAAACTCTTGTCAAGAGGTATTTATTAACCTATCAAGCCTCAAAATGGCATTAAACTTGGATAACAGTTAGCAGATCCTATTCAATCTTTATGAAATAGTGAGATAGACACGTTATGCAAGTGGTAGTGCAAGGTACCTTGGGGATTTCTAAAGATTTGGGAGACATTCAATGTATTGGAGAATATTTGAAAATTTTGAAATTTTGAGCTGTCGACTATGTGTTCAAAGAACAATTATTTTAAAGAAAAGTGGGAAAATAACAAAATGGGAAAACAAAGCAGGAAAACAAAGCAAGAAAACAAAACAATATGGAAAGGGAAACTACCTAACTACATTAATGAAGCATCTTTATCTTCCTCCTAGATCAAAAGCAAAATTTATAAATTCTTTTTCATGACAAGTTAGCTTATGTTGCCATACTAGTGATCTAATTGGGTATGAATTTGGTGAATTGCCCTTGGTGTATGCCTCATTGATTTGCCTGTATTCAAGTGAGTTTGAGTCAAACATGCTTTTGACAAAAACCTCTTGACATATATCATTTATTGTCTTAACTTCTTCTGCTATAAATCTAGGTATTCTTTTTCCACCTCTGGTAACAAGTCCAAGAAGAAGAGCCAACTAGTTTGCACCAATACCAATAGCGAATATGGGAGCCCCTATACCCCCAAAAAATTATGCAAGTTGGAACACTAGTAGTCCATTAGTCGTCCCAACACCACTAGCCATTTGGGATCTTATCTCAGTGAATGCCCTAAAAGCTCTACCTAAATTCAGTAGGAAAGACTCTAAAACACTTGAGGAACATCTTTCAGATGTATCAGATGTTTGTGATATACATGTTGTCACACAAAAAAATGTGGCCATAAGATTATTAGCAGCTTCTTTTAAAGGGAAGGCTCTAGAATGGTATAGGTCCCTGACCCCAAATACCATATCTACATGGGATCAACTCAGAGATCTGTTCTTTGAGAGATTTGTAGAGAAGGGTGATAAGTCTTCCTTGTTATAACAGTTAATCACCATTCAAAGGGGACCACAAGAAGCCATGACTGACTTCAATTCTAGATTTCAAAAGACATGGGATAGAATCCCTATTACAGCTAGACCATTACTAGATATGGCCATAGTGTTTTATCTTAAGACTTTGAATTCAGACATATCTGTTATGATTCAGTCACTTGGAGGACACACTTTGCCAGAGGCTTATGAATATGCAGTCAAAGCTGAGAACCATTTAATAGATGTTGGAAAGTTACTTCCAAGGCCTCCTATGCCCATGTTCCCATAAATTGCCTTGCCATTACCTCAAGAAGTCCCTAAATCTATAAGCCCACCAATATCTATGTACACTTACTCTCAACCATCTGCTAAAGAAATTATCCCGACACAGTCATTTGAGCTTAATGATATCAAGAATATCCTAAAGACATTTTATAATGAGCTAATCAATATAAAAAGATAGCATAATACTTTTTCTAGGCCTCCATATCAAGGTTATCAAGGAAAAAGATTTTCATCTCAATCAAACCAATATCAGGGTCCTCCAAGACAATCTATCATCAGCCAGCAAACCAATTGGTTGCAGTCCCCACACCCTCATAGACTATTCCTCCCAATTCAAATAGGGATATCATTCCAAGGAAAAATAACTATGTAGATAACACTAATGCCTAGTGTTTCCCTTGTAACAATGCTCATGTGCTTAGAGATTGTCTTAGTGGTAATATACAACAAAAGGTGGTGGAGCAAATAAGAATGGATGGTCAGTTTGCAAGTTCAAGTAACAATCAAGCCTACTAGTCTCTTGGTATGCAAAATTTAGTCCTAGTGGCCCAGATGCAAGGGATGTCCTTGCAACAAGAGGAAGAAATAGCCTCAGAATATGCTTTATTCTCATGGGTTGAAGATGAAGAATTAGTATTTTGGAATGAAACTTTTGTTTCTAAAAAACCAGTGGTGCAATCAGACTACTATACTAGATCAAAGAGAAGAATGCTAGAACATCATGAAGTTGTAAACAATAAAGCTATAGAGAGTCCTTCATTTCAATGTAATCAACATGCAACTATTAGACAAGAAATGCTTCAACTAGTACAGAATCAAAAAACTCTTGAACAAGTTCAAAGAAAGACAAGATATCCTAATCTTTCAAGAATCCAAAATTTTGGACCAATGAACGTGGTAGATTAGCTAAAGATGACCCCATCACAATTATCAATTTGGGACATGTTAGATATTCCTGAACAGAGAACATTATTATAGGAAGCTCTTCAAAATCAAGCAATGCCCAAATATAATGAAGGATCTGCTGATAAAAGAAAACCCAAAGACATAGTTCATCTACAGACAACATTCATAGTGAACAAGGCCTCAGAGGTAAGCAAATCCGAACCAGATTCTTTCGATTCAACTAAGATAGGTTACTAGACTAAGCATAATCAAGAAAAAGAAAATAACTAGTTGTTAGCTATGACACATAATGATCCATATGAAAATTATAACTCTACTGGTCTGGGGACTTATATTATTTTTGATGAGGATCATGAAATCCCAAATGTTCTAAGGAAATAAATGCCGACTAATCAAGGATCCAAAAAAGATTCAGAGTTCTAGATTTTAAATTTTGATGGGGCTAGAAGTAAGAATGGTGCTGGAGCAGGAATTTGTCTTACTACTCCAAATGGTGATAAAATTTTAAGAGTTATCCATTTTCAATTTGCTTGCACTAATAATGACGCTGAGTATGAATCTTTAGTGCATGGGCTTCTATTAGCCAAGAAAAAGGGAATAAAGCATCTAATAGTAAAAGGAGATTTAGAATTAGTGGTAAAGCAAATTAGAGAAAAGGCAATAACAATGAATGTCAAAATGAAATCTTATAAGCATAGAATTTGGGACTTAATAGAAGATTTTGAAGCTTTTAATATTGAAGTAGTTATCAAGACTCAAAATTTTGAAGCTGATAGGATGGCACAAATTGGTTCACAGTTTGATCCAGTAACTGACCTATTAGTTAACAATAAATTAGTAAAGGTTATAGTAAGGCCAAATATTCCTAATAATTATGAACATTAGCAAGTATTTAAGAATGATTCTCAAATACTTTCATTCTTGCAACAATCAGGGGAATTTGTTGATCAACTGCAACCAATGATTGAAGAATCATACGAGGATCAAATTATACAATTAAATAATAATAAGCTTCCCAAAGGTTTAATCACTTAAAGAGCCTTTTTGATCCAGAAGATGTAAGCTTGGAGAAGAAAAGGTTCCAAGCAAACAAAGTAGATTATTTTGAAATAGAAGTGAGTGAAGGGAAAAAATTAAAAGTTGGAAACTCTGCAACTCAAGAAGAAAAGGAAAGGCTAATTGAATTATGTAAAAAATATTATAGAGTCATAGCCTGGAGCTATCAAGACCTTCATGGATATAATAGAGACATCATTTAGCATACAATAGAACTGACTGAAGGATCTAAGCCTGTCAGACACAAATAGAGACCAGTAAATCCAAGAATTGAGCCTCTGATGGTAGATGAGTTACAAAAACTTTTAGATTCTAAACTAATTTTTCCAATCAAACACTTAACCTAGGTATCAAATATAGTACTAGATAGAAAAAAGAATGGTGATATAAGACTTTGTGTAAATTTTAGAGATCTAAACAAAACATCTTTGAAGGATCACTATCCCTTGCCCTCCATAGAAAAAATTCTACAAACTGTGGCTGGATCAGAGAGATTTTATTTGCTAGATGGTTTCTCTAGGTACAATCAGATTTGGTTAGCTAAAGAAGATCAACTCAGGACTAATTTTACTACCAAGTGGGGAACATTTGCATATGTTAAGATGCCATTTGGCCTGTCAAATGTTGGAGCCACTTTTCAAAGAGCTATGGATGTTGCATTTGGGAAACTGATAAATAAAATCATCTTGATTTATCTTGATGATCTTACTATTTTTTCAAAGAATGCTACTGATCATTTTGATCATTTAGAAGCCGTGTTTAAAAAATGTCAAGAATTTGGAATATCCTTGAATCCTAAGAAATGTATCTTTGTTTTCCCTCAAGGAAAATTATTGGGACATATAGTATCTAAAGAAGGAGTTTCCATAGACCCAGAAAGAGTAGTAGCTATAGTGAACTTACCTCTTCCAATTAATAAGAAAGCAATTTAGTCTTTCTTGGGAAAAAATAATTTTGTTAGTTAGTTCATATCTGACTTTACAGGCTTAGTAAGACCAATAACACTATTGCTGAAAAAAGACCAAATTTTCAAGTGGACTACAGAAGGAAAACAAGCCTTTGAAGAGGTCAAGAAAGATATCTCAATAGCTCCAGTACTTAGAAACCCATATTTTTCTAAGCCTTTTGTAATGTATGTATATGGAGGAGAGCTCAGTATTGTTGTTGTTCTAACATAGAAGGATGATAAACAAGAGGGAGAGCATCCAATAGCATTTTTCTCGAGGACTCTTAGAGAATATGAAACCAGATATAATTTTGTGGAAAAACAAGCATATGCCATGGTAAAAGCTCTAAAAAATTTTAGGCATATAGTATCAGGAAGTAAAATTCTAATACTTGTAGCACATCTAAGTGTTAGAGAATACATCATGAAAGGGGAAATTACTGAAAAAAGAGCAAACTGGATAACTAAGCTCTTGGAATATAATGTAGAAGTCAAACCCACTAAATTAGTTAGAGGTAGGGGTTTGTGTCAATATATGACTCAAGAGCTTGAAAACATGATTCCTAAAGAAACAAATTTAGGAATAGATGAAGAAATTGTATTAAGAATACAAGAAGTTGATTAGGAATCTTGGGTTATAGATAGGATTCATTTTATGAAAAATGGGATTTACCCAAGAGAACTCCCTCGACATAAAATAAGAAACTATAGGATGCAAGGAGTTCATTTTGTTTTAATTGAACAGGTTCTTTTCAGAAGAAATTCTGATGGCAAATTGTTAAGATGTGTAGAAAAGGATAAGGCTAAGAAAATACTACATGAAATGCATCATGGAGAATCAGGTGGACATTTTTTTACAAAGATCATAGCTATAAAGATAAGTAAAGCAGGTTATTTTTGGCCTACTTTATTTACAAATTATTATTAGTTGGTTAAAAAAGGTCAATCTTGTCAATATTATGTAGGGATGAGAAGGAATGCAGCAATGCCTCTTAGTCCTATAATTGTAGATGAACCTTTTGCTCAATGGGGTCTTGACTTCATTGGAATGATAAATCTAGTATCTAGCATGGGTCACAAATGGATCTTAATAGCCACAGATTATTTCACCAGATGGACTGAGGCAGTGCCACTCAAGGAAGCAATAGAAAATGTGATCCTAGACTTTCTAGGAAGTATCACTACTCGTTTTGGGGCTCCTCGCACCATAATTTCAAATAATGTTAAGGCATTTTTAGGGTCCAAAGTATCAGGCTTTGCATTAAAGCATGGAATATATCTAAAAACTTATTCTAATTATTATCCCTAGGGTAATGGATTGGTAGAGTCAACTAATAAGAACCTGATTAGACTCATCAAAAGAATAAGAGCTGATCATCACAAGGAATGGCATAAAGTGATTAATTTAGCACTGTGAGCTGACATAATTATGCCTAAACAGGTGATCAAAATGTCCCCATATGAATTGGTATATGGGAAACCTACTGTAATACCCATAAGCTTGGAGATTCTAGCTCTCCAACTAATTAAATAGATTGAAATTGAAGAAAATGGTCCCATGCAGGTCAGATTAGTAGAACTTCTAAAAGTTCAAGAAAAGAGAAATGCAGCACACGATTCATTGATAAAGCATCAAAAAATAGTTAAAGACTATTTTGATAAAATAAATTCAAATCCTCATTTTGAAATAGGCTCAATTATTTTAAAATGGGATGCAAGAGCTACCAAACTAGGTCAACACACTAAGTTTGAAGCATTATGGACTAGCCCTTATAGAATTCAGGCATGTAAACAACAAAATTTGTTTGAGCTAGAAATGATGGAAGGTGAACCTGAAGAGATTCCTGTAAATGGAATTTATTTGAAACATTTTAGTTAAACTGTGTTTTAGCAATTTTGGATCAAGTGGGAGTCATGTGTTCTTTTTGAGTAGGCCCAAAATTCCTCAGGGTCACCAATAATTATAGAGTAAAAATTTACTCTACGTTGCATTCTATTTTTTAGTTACGCGCTACCAAATTTTGTCCTCACATTCATTGCTTTGAGATGGCAAAATCATGATATAGAGCATGAGTTCTATTTTCCTTTTGATTCATTTTTGCCTAAGTGTTGAAGTTGAGCGGAAGCTGCCAAGTGTTAATGTCTAAGGCATCCTTTCTCAGTAGAAACTGCCAAGTGTTGTAGTCTGAGGCACCTTTTATATGTTCTGTGAGTTGGTTGAAATGTGACACATGTCTCTTAGTGGCTCAGTAGAATGTGACAAGTGTCATCATCCATGCTTTCATATCAACACCCACATTTCATCTCTTTCCAGTGAAAGGTTTTACAAGCTAAGTATCAAGATCAAGCGAAAAGTGCCAAGTGGCAGGTGTAAAAGGTCTCAATGTTGCTTTTCTAAGAGTGACAGAAGCTACCACATACTTCAGCAAAATAAATCAGAAGCCACCATGTGTTTCGGTCTGAATTATCTTCATCTTTGCTTCAATGATATAGTAAAGACTGTGGTGGGTCCCAAGTTTTGTTTCTTAAGTGAGCAAAAGCTGCCAGGTGTCACCGTCTGTGTAAATGTGAAATGAGACCCAAATTATTTCTATGGTATAACTACAAGTAGCAAAGACCACCATGTGTCATCTTCTACAGGTTTCTAAAAAGGCAACTACAAGTAGTGGAGATCACCATGTAACCCAGGTAAGAGAAGCAGAGATTGCCATGTGTCTTTTAATGAAGAAGCAGAGATCGACACCTGTCTCGGTGTCCTTTTTAAAAGAAATGTCATGAATCTTATTATCTTTTAAGCTGTTGGAGTTTTGAGAAAATAGATAGTGACAAGTGTCAAAGGTGAAACATGGCTGGGCAAAGACACAAAAGAGTATGAGTTATGTGGAAAGTGCCACCTGTTTTCAATAGGTGCTGTGGAATATGACAAGTGTCATTCTCCTGCATTTCTTGAAGTAATAAGAAATTGGCTAAGTGTCACCTAGCATTCAAGAGAAGGGAGCATCCTGAAATTACTAGAAAATGAAGCATTCTAGAATCTATAAGATATCTTCTATTAGACACATTCAGCTAGGGAAGATTTTATTTGGGCTGTTAGATTGAGAACAAGCAGACAATTCAGAGTAGATCTGAGGCTATAAATAAGGGTGCAAAGATTGCTAGAGGGATCCATAATCAGAGAGATTTTTGAGAGAGAATTATTGTAACAAGTTTAGAATTTCTAAAGCTATGGCTAAGTAATATCATTTGCTTTTGTCTCATTTTCTTGAGTTGAAAGGTTTATATGACTGTACGTGTTTCTGCACCTTTTGTATGATTGGAAGATTCAAATAAGAAAATTGAACCCTATACCTTTGTTGATATTATCTGTGTCATTTGTAAAAGTAGTCTAGACTGTAGATTTTCTAGAGTTGAGATTAGGAATGTCATTTGATTTTGTCTCATTTTCTTGAATTGGAAGGTTTACATAACTGTATGGGTTTCTATGCCTCTTATGTGATTGGAAAATTCAAATAAGAAGATTGAACCCTATGCCTTTGTTGACATTTTTAATATCTTAGCAAAAGAAGTCTATGATGTGAGCCTTTGTTTCTATCATTTCAATCTTTTACATTGACCATGCACTTGTTTGCTCTTAAATGTAAATGAATCCTACATATAGTTTCACTGTGCTCAGGATTAAGGTAGAATTACATTCAGGTACATTGCCATAGATTAGATTTTCTTTCTTGCATTGTGTTTTTGATTTAAATTCCTATCCCTTTTCCTAGTATATACTTAGTTTAAAGAAGAGCCAGCTTCTCTAAAATATGGAGGTTGTTTCAAGAATGCAAGTCCCACATCTTGAAACTTCCCATTGTTGTTGATTAGAATCAAGTGCAATTTTAAATCATCAACAATTTTTTGATTTAAAATTGCACTTGATTCTAATCAACAGTATCCAAGGTGCATATATAAATATAAAATTTAAGGTCTAATTATGTTCAAAGTCAAAGCTATAAATTTTCAAAGTCGACTGTGTGTTTGTGCATATTTTGAAAGTAACTCGGGAAGGTTGTTTGAGATTGTACTATTGTTATATTTGATGTTTAATGTTGAATTAGATATTGGAACATGTTTTAGACTCCATGAGGATTATTTTTGTATATTTTAAAGGTGTGATCAATATATATTTAGTATGAATAAAGCTTAATAATTTGATTGTGTATTCATTCATGGTGTCCTTATGAACAAGGCTATTGTTTGAGTTGATTGAGCTTGCATAGAAGAGTGAAATGATTACTATTAGAATTTTAGGATGACTAAAGGGTCATGTAGAGTTGACATATGCATTTATAAAGTGTTCTTATGTTATTCATTTTCTCAAGTAAGTGTCAAAGAGTTAAATGGGTCTCCATAGGACCTAAAAGTGGCTTAGGCCTATTTGAAAGTGGAATGTGCTTAAGTGTGACCCATGTGAGATGCCTTAAGGGTGAAGGCATGTATAGTGGCCAACATGGAAATATTGTGATCTTTTTAATTCATGATTTATATACTAATGTTCAAACTAAATTTGTTATTTTCTTTGAGTGTGGAAGACTTGTGCAAGATATGTGTGAGAGTTATGGAGAAAAGGAGAGGTAGAGTCCCTGGTTGATGAATTGATGAGCAAAGAAGACTGATGATTATGTGTATAATCTATAGGTGATATTTATAATTTCAAAAAAGTGATATTTTAGTTGAGGATGTGTAAAGAGGTCTGAGTGTGCATATGGGGATCGTTTGAGTGAAAGAGAGATATTGTGGCATGCCTATGTGAGAGGTTTATATAAGATAAAGATAGTTTGTGTAGATGTTAGATAAATAGAGATCCATCATTAGGTGTTGAAGACATTAAATCTAAGGTGGATGTTCTCACTTTAAGGAGGGTCTAAAGGACTTGATCTTCCTTAAGTACATTTGCTCCTTGTGAGATAGGTTTTTCACTAAAGGCCTTTGGTCAAGAGGATATGATCAAGGTTTGTTGGTATAAAGGAGTTGACCAAGCTCTTGTTTTTAATTTATTATAAGACAATAGTCCATATGTTGTAGGATTGAGAGTGGGTTTTATTCCCCATGAGGGTTTCCCATAAAAACTATGTGTTATATGTTTGATTTTATGTATGCATTGAATGAATGAATTCTCTTGTTAATGTTGCTGATCAAGATTGATATTTGTCTTTTTTTAATAGTTTAAAATGACTGAAATTGTAATTGAAATATCTGGGCTCACTGATTCAACCCCCTCTTTTAGTGATTGTCCCTCTAACAAATCAATCCTTTGCTTTGTTCCTTGTATATAAAGGGTCACCTAGAAATGTATTATACAACTATGAGGATGAATTTATCATGTTGATCTAAATTGTAACTCTATGAAATTTGTCAAACTTGCATCTTGTATGAAATATAATTTGACTATCTGATGGTGTCAACCTATAGGTGCAATTAGGGAAGGGTTGGAAGGATTCTTGTAGATGTCTATCAATGTTTGAGAATTTTTTTTACATTCACTTGACTCCCTTTGATGTCATTATAATCATCTCATTCATACCTCTATTCATTATCTAACTAGCATCCTTGTTGCTTAGGCTAGTATGTAATGTAAGAGTTCAAACTATAGGTGTATATTTTTAGGGAATGTGGAATCCTTGTAGGTGCACATTTCTATTTGAACATTGTGTTTTGGACTTCTATATTATCTTAAGGTCACTGATACATTACACACTTGTATTAATTCCCTTATGTCTTAGAGCCAATTTCTCACTCACCTACCAATAATGCATTATAGGGCTATATTCATGTTATAATTTTATTGAGGTTGAATAGCACTATGTATCACTGGATATACTTAGTATCAACTTGACATATGTTGATACCATTCAATCATCAATCTCCTTGACATAGTAATAATGCACTCATGTCAAGGTGTGACATCCAAGTTTAGGCTAGAAGGAGAGACACATTTGGCTCACCCAAACCTCACATACCTTTGCAAATAGATGAAAATCATATAATATGGTACTTTCTTCAAATAGATTAAGGTAACTCAGCCCTTTAGCATCTTTTCTTGCTTGTACTGACTATAGGCTATGAGTTGACTACAATATCAAAAATATAAGTATCGAATGGTTTGAGAAAAATATTTCAAGCCATGAAGTGCATATCACCTATTTCTTAGGCTTGAATAGTCTTCCAATTTCCTATACAAATCTCATGGGTGATTGTAAAAAGATATATACATCAAAGCTTTGACCAGTCTTTGTTTTTTCTTTGAAAGACTTATCTCAATCAAATTTTAAGTTTTTCAATGGACATATCTTCATAGAGAATGACCCTCCATGTTTTAAGAAGATAACTCAGGTGTAATATACTTGATTTGAAAGCATTGATAGGGAATAAAACTATACAAATTAGAAATACCACCCTATAGACCAACATGTTTTGCACTTCTAACACAAGGAAAATGATCTTACTTACATATCAGTATCCACACATGTAAACTAAACTTGAAAACATCTGAGGATGAAGAACATTCCCTAAAAGACTAATTTTAACACTTGAAAACATCATAACATATAATCAAATGAGGAAACCTACATGTGATAGGAATGCACAATCAATAAGGAGTCACTTCCATTCTTAGGGATGGTTCATGAAGTACAACCCCTCAATTTGCAATCTATTCAAATGGAAATAAATATTTCAAAGATTAATTTAATCCCTCAAATGTGTTCTTATCAAATTTGCATGACCTCTCCATACAAAATGAAAATTGGTTGACTAGTCTTTAATTGCACAAGAGAGTGAAGAGAGAGACAAAACCATTTTCTCCATTTTGGACTTGTTAAGGTAATCTGAGCATGAAGAAGAGTTATAAGGAGCTAAAATGTCACTCCTAAAGATGACACATGTGTCATGGATGTTGTACACTCTATATATCTAATAAATATCTTCTTTTTCCAGATGATCCTCTTGATTTTAACATTTAAACCTACCAAATTTAGTTATAGAACTGACCATTGACACTCACTTGACACATGGGCCATTAAATAATAATTCCACACACTTTTATTTTCATATGAACCATACACATTCTGTTTCTCTAAGTTTTTGCTAATTGCATTCAAAGAAGGAAGAAACTAAGGTTAAAGGTTAGGGGTTTGATGTTACCCAGATTAAGTGTGCACCGTATTCAAGCGTTGTGGGAGCTCCTCTTTGGATGTGGAGGAAACACCTATAATAAGAATAAAACTCAAAAAAGAGAATGTTAAAGGAGGATATGGTGGACTGCCAAGCTATGCACGCGGTCCCAAAAGCGTAAAGCTCCCTAAGGGATGACAGTCCACTATTTAAAGAAAAGAGTGTTGTATAAAAAGAAATGATAAAAGACTTAAATAAATGGAAAGGTAGAATATTGTGTACCTATTCCCTATAGTCTTTGAGTCTCAGAATGTTACAAAAATCTATCCAAAGGTTTTATCTAGTCTATGGGCTGTTTGGATAATTTTTCTAGTTTACACAGTCACCGACGTCGATTTATCTATCAAGGTTGGTAGGAAAATAGTGCCGATGTCAGTTTTATTGCCAATGTTGGTAGGGGAAGTAGGCCTTGGATGGGTTTTGGAGTATTTTTGTGATGGCAAAAGAGTCTCTAGAAATTCGGAGGTTTGTGCAGGGTTGCAGGAAAGTGAATAAGGATAGAAGAGTCTCTAGAAATTAGGAGGTTTGTGCAGGGTTGCGAGAAAGTGAATAAGGTTTGAGGAAGGGTAAAAGTAGAGGATAGGTGTAAAAAAGGGTGAGAATAAGAGGAAGGCTTTTCATCCTCTCCATGAAAGAAGTTGGGTCTCTCAACAGTACTTAGAAATATCAAATGGAAACTGATTACCAATGTATTCTAAAATATTGAAATGAGACAGAATACTTAGCTCTATTAGATGCAGAACCAGAGGTGTCAAAATTCTTATTCCTACTATGGCTGATGTTGAGGTCCTCATATAGTGTTTCAATCCAATGTCTAGAGTGACTTTTGTAGAGCTTTGGTAGCTAGGAGAGCAATAGTCAAATTCTAATGATTGGTCTTAGAGTGTGCACGTCAATTAGCAAAAAGGTGGGGAGGCAGCTCAATGTTAGAGCTCAGGTTATGTAACTGACATCAGTGATCCTATTGGCATCAGTGTAGGGATGATAATATCGGTCGAGGGTTGACCGGTGTCAGTGGAGAGAGAATAGGTAAAAGGGCTATTTTTAGCTCTTTACCCATTTCTCCACCCACCAAGTGCCTTTGCCATTAGAGAATAGTCAAAACACAGGCTTATGAGGTGTAGGAGTTGGTTAGGGAGTGAGAATAAGTCATGGCTAGTTAAGATTTGGAAGACCTAGTCTCAGAGTGACTCATAGGTTAATAAATGGTCTTAGGGTGAGGTGTCTAGGTGAGGTGTCCAAGGTGAGGTCAATAATTTAAAATAAGTAGTTTATTTTAAATTAATAAGGTGTGTAAGTGTGGGTTAGGAGTGTTGATGTTTAAAAGGGGACTAAGGTGGGTTGACATGATATTGGTGTCTACATTTGCCCCTTTTTGTCTTGTGGTTTGTCTCGATGAAATGCAAGATAAAAATATATGTAGGTTGCCCCAAGTATGAGATGAGGTATTCCCCCTCAAAGTGGGAATCGAGAGAGGATAAGCTGAAATCATGTGCCAATTTGATAGGCAGTGGATGGGTAGGAGGAGGTTAGAGTGTGAATGTTGTAATAGTTGAGATTACGCGTATACCACTTCACTTGATAGGTAGGTCAAATTGTCACAAGCAAGGTCGAGGAGCACTAAAATTGAAGTAATTGGTCCCCAGCTTATTAGTGGTAGCTGATTGGGTTAAATGATCAAAGTTGTAGCTCCAATGGTTGAGGAGGACTAAAATCAAAGTAACCAGTCCCCAGCTTATTAGTGGTAGCTAACTAGGTTAGATCGATCAAAGCTGTAGCTCTAATGGTCATCGAGTTCCAAGTATTCAGGCTAGGAAGTGCTCCTAAAACACACAAAAATGTCATAAATATTGGGGATCAACTTGGGCATGATCTGACAATAGGTCTGAGGGGTGCATACAATTTGCTAACTATTCATGAGGTAGCATATGCAATCAAAACAACCAAGGCAACGTTGTCTTGAAGGTGGTCATGGTCTGAGGAGATAGTCATGATCTCCAAGGTCATTTATCGAGTCAGGCTGAGATATAAGTGATCTTGAGTGTTGTTTATTGTGGATAGGGAGATTTATGTGATCTCCAATGTGCCTCATGAGAAGTTTGAGGTGACCTCTATAGTGTTAGGGCTAGTTGTTTGGTCATGATTTTGGGCTGGTTTAGATAGTTGGTCCATTAGGTAAATGAACTAATGAATGGCCAAGCTAACCTCAGAAGACCCCATGTCAATTGAGTGCTGCCTACATAGCCCCTTTTTTAAGGGCCTCAAGCCAATGTAGTTCTCCCATAAAAGGGAAAATAGAGGGTAGGTTATGGATTAGGTTTGACTAGGTTAGGTCATGGTTAAAGGTTATATGGTTGGTCCATCAGGTAGATGAATGAATGAATGACTGAGCTAACCTCAGAAAACCCCATGTCAACTGAGTGTTGCCTACATAGCCCCTATTTTAAGGGCCTCAGGCCAATTTAGTTCTCCCAAGAAGGGAAGAAGAATCAAAGAGGTTGATAGTTGTTTTGGTTATGTCAGTGTTTTTAACATTTCCCATATGTTTGATGGTACATGCTTGAAATGATGAGTGTATGATGATGTTATAGCCTTTTCCATATTGTGTGATGGTGTATGTTATAACATAGGTTATGTGATTTTTCACCCCTAGCAATTTTCCATATTGGTGATGGTGTATGCTAAAAATGAAATGAGTTTATTTATGCTTCAACAGTTTTCCATACTGGTGATGGTATATGCTTGACATAAATTGTGTTTGGTTGATAGTTTCCATGTGTATTATTTTCCATAGAAACTAGTGTGAATGGGCTATGATAATTTATATAACACAAATTGATATTTGCATTAAATAAATCATGATGTTATGGTTAGAAAATGTTTGGGTTGTGATGTTATTGGCATGTGATGGTGTGTAAGAAGTGAAAGGCGCATTGCTATTTCATTGACAAGGACCATAATGATATCATAGATAGGGTTTTTACAAATAAATGTCCCATTCATGCATTACATCATTAACCATTGGTTTGTGTTAGAGAAGTATTCTAATAACTTGATGTTAAGTGAGCTCAAAATCCCTTGGGTATGTTGGGGTAATAGGTTTGATTATGTGATGTGTGAGGATAGTGTAACCCTTTTTTAGCAGGGATAACTTTGCCCTTTTTATAGGTGATCTTGAGCATGAATATAGGCAAGTCCATGACTTAATAGTTTGTCAGTCTTTTTTTTTTTTGAGACTGATCAATGTGGGAAGTCTACTTGGGGATGTTGTTCTGTTTTGTGGTCATGTGAAGTTGATCGATGCATGAAGCTTTTGAGAGGGTGCTATTTTTGTAGCAAAATTTGGGCATAGCCATCCTTCGAGGGAGTGGTCTATATTCTACTTTGTATGTTTTGATGTCTTTGAATAGCTGTCCTGGAAGGGAGCAGTCTATTAATTACAACAATAATGCAACTGTCCTTCAAGGGAGCAATCTACATTTATAGTTTATGACCTTTTAATATTTTGTTAGGCATCCCAGTTTTATGTTTTTTTATTGACTAAACTTTTAGTCATGGGCTAGACTATAGAGTTTTATGGGTTTTATTTTTATAAGGACAAAGCATAAATGCTTAAAAAAGGGTTAACTAATGTTTGTAGGAAAAAAGGGTTGAAAGGAATAGGAATGAGGATGATGGGGGTTGCTCAAGGGATGAGCTCAAGTTAAACATCAAGTGAATGATTACTTGGTTAATAGTAGAATAGTCACAGATGTAAGGCATTAAGGGGCTCAAGTTCTAGCTAGCCTTCGAGAGAAGACAGACGATAAGTCCCTGATCCATACTTGTGTAGTATTATATAAGATTTGAGCCAATTAGGAACAAACTTGCCTCATTTTCTTCTTTCCATATTGGTCACATGTTGGTTTTATTTAAGGATGAGATCTCCAATTTTGAAATCTCGCTCTTTAAAATTTTGTTGTAGGCACTTTTGATGCGATGTTAGACGTGAAGTAGGTTAACATGTTACTGGCATTTGATACAATGTCGAACATAGTCACTACAGTCTTGGTTAAGAGTGGGCCAATAATAGCTAGGTGGAGGATGGACTTTGCAACTGAGTTACCACTGAAATGTCCTCCACAAATCCCATCATGGATTTGTTTGATGGCATGATATGTCTTAGTGGTGGTTAGGCATCAAAGAAGGAGGCCGTTTAAGCCTTTTTTGTAGAGAAGACCCCCTATCATGGTGTATCAAGCAGTACTCTTGATAAAATCTTGCCGTTCATTGCTAGAGAGGTCAAGAGGAATGATAGAATAAGTCAAGTAGTTGACAAGTTGTTTATACCAAACATCATGTGGACTAGAGAGATTAGGAGGAATTTCCCCTGAAGATGTTGGTTGAGATGTGCCCAAGATAGAAATTTTGGGCTTTGGTGGTGGAGAGGTCTAGGCGAGTGGATATGTCCAAGGGATAGAAACCTACTCTTTTCCTTTATCCTTTAGGGTTTGGGACCTAGTGGCCACATTAATGGTGTTGATTTTGAATAAAGGGGGAGAAGGTGGTAGAGAGACCATAGTCTCATGTTGGGTTCTCGATTCAAGTGAGGAAGTTTGGGAGGCATGGGATGGTGTTGGTAGTTTTTCAAAAGAATCCTCAATAAGAAGGGTGTCCTTTTCCAAGTGTTGGTGAATGACAACCTTAAGGGCACAGTAACTCTCAGTATCATGTCTAGGTGTGCAATGATACCAGTAGATTTGAGTGTCATCAAACCAAGTTAGTTTTGATTTGAGAGGTCGGTATGGCTTAATGGGTGGGAGAATGATGCTAGACAACTACAATAATCAGCATAACAGTGAAGCATAAGAACCCATTAATGTGTCTACACTCTTTATTGTAGTAGGGGTTAATAACTTCTATTTAGGAGTTATAGGAGGATTTTTTCGTACCACCTTTTTGGTTGGTGGTGTGGCCACACATGTAGATGACACTTTCTTGATGAGAGGTGTCAATTTTTTTGGTGGAAATATGCTTTTGATAGGTAAAGGGAGTAATGGAGGTGGTTTGTTTTTTGTGAGGTGTTGGAATTGGGAGCACCCCTGTTAAAGTGGAAGGATGTGGACCCAAGATAGAGGGTAATGGTGAAGGTGGGGGAGGAGTACACCGACGTGGTTTAGCATCCTTCTTTAGTTTGGTGCAAAGACCACTATTGTGTGGGGTGAGGTTTAAATCTAACTTTACTTGTGGGTGAGTGAGGTTTGATACCAGGTGAACACCGAGAGATGTAATATGCTTTGGCATGGTAGACACCTATGAGGGTTTGGGTTTAGACGTGGAAGGATTATCTTCTGATAATTTAGAAGTAGAAGCCCAATTCTTATTAGAGACTTTGTGGTGATTTTTCATGGAAGGGTCGGTAGTATAAGATGAAGTGGGATGTGTAAGATAAGGAGCCTTAAGTCGCTCCCATAGTGCCTCATGTTTTAGGTTCCTAGAATGGAGAAATCCTAAGTTTTTTTCCAATTGAGAGAAGGGTTTAGGTGACATCATACGAGGTCTTACAGTCAGTCTTTTGGAGGATTTGGGTGGTTGTGAGAGTGGAAACATGTTGGACGCAGTGATCTCAGGCCAAAGGCAAGAGGGAACCATCACCAAATCTTCCTCAGCCAAAGTGGGTGAGGTGGCGAGTTCTTCTCTTGGTGGAGAAGGGATTGGAGAATTTGGCTCTTCAAGAGGATAGAGTGTAGGGATGATCATGGCTTCCGCATGTGGTCTAGGAGTGGGGAAAGTATGATCCTCCATTGGTAATAAGAAGGATAAGGGCAGGGCTATCGACATTGGTATCATCAAAGCATCCTCTAATATGGGAGAGGTCAAAGTAGACTCTCCTACGTGTGAAAGGGGGGTGGATGGTGGACTATCCTCCATCGGTGGAGGAAAAATAGGGGAGGAAGACTCCTCTAAAGAGAAAAGTAGAGGGATGATGGCCTCTTCTACATGAGGGTGTGGGGTATGAATGGTAACTTCTTCTAATGGTAGAAGAAGTGGGAAGGTGGGAGCAAGAGGAACAAGTAATATAGGATCCTCACGAGGTAGAAGAATGGGTAAAGGAGGTGTTTGATGTTGTGGGGGTGATATGGGTGAAATAGGTTCATCCACATGAGGAAGAGGGTGAGGTAAAGGGAGATCTTCATTGCGTGGGGGTGGTATGGGTAAAATAATCTCTTCTACCCATGGTGAAGAAATAGGTTGACTAACCTCATCTGACTGTGGGAGAGGTTGGTTAGGAATAAAAGGAGAAACCATGTCGACTGTGCGTATGTTGCACTCTTGAGGGTCATCGGCCATGGTCTGAACATTGTTCTGACTTGGGGGATGGTTAGGAAATGGTTGCCTAAAGACATCTATGTTTTGGTTGGTCGATGCATTTGGGTTATCCAAAACAAGGTCCCCTTTGTCTAACATATCTTGAACAATGTTTTTGAAGGTTTTGCAATTGTCTGTGTCATGACCCTTGACACGATGATAGTTACAAAAGTCATTTTTTGTATACCATGTAGGGATGGCTCATGAGGGATCAAATTGGATAGGTTGGATTTGAGGAAGGTTGAGGACTCCCTGCTTCACTAATTTATCCAATATAGAAGCATATAATTCTCCTATTGGAGTGTATCGTCATTGTTCATACCATTGTTGGAATTGTCTTGTGATGCTTTACAATGTGGAGGGCTCAAATTGGTTGGTTGTGGTAGAAGATGGAAACCTAAGGACCACAGCATTCACTGATCCCTTAGACTTGGAGTGGGAAGAAGAGGGTTTGGAAGAAGAAGGGTCATTGGATTTTGTGTTGGTATTTTTGCTATGCAATTTGACCCTGTCTTCTTCGACTACATGCAGTTCAAGATTTCAGGACATAGTGAAAGCTTCATCAAATGTGCAAAAAATTTGAACCCATAGAGTAGATGAGATGTGCATGGCACATGCTCTTGAAAAGAGCTTAATGAGCTCAGGTTGAGGTAGTGAGAAGGAGAGTTGGTCGATCAAACCTCTCCAACGGGCGACGAAGCTAGCTATTGACTCATCCTCAAATTGTCTAATAGAATAAAGGTCTGTGATAGAGACCTTCTTAGTGATGTTGATTGAGAAATGATCAAGGAATAGTTGAGCGAGTTGAGTGAAGGTGAAGAGAGAATGACTGGTAACGGAGTTATACCAGTTAAGGGCAGCACCACAAAGTGACATAGGGAATGTGCAAAGTAATAACGCATCATCATGCACTATGAGGTAGCAAGCATGTCTAAACACTTGTAGATGTTGTTGTGGGTCCTCTTTACTCTGAAAGTGAGTAAATTTTGGGAGTTCCCACTGACTAGGGTATGGTCGAATAGGAACTAAAGGGTGGATAGGTTCATTACAGATTTGTTCGTATGAAAGAACACTCCTTAAACCTGAAATAGATGTCTCGAGGTTAGACATATTATCCATTAGCATCTTAATTAGATCAATAGATGGATTGGTAGGAGGGGCACCCCCTAAGTTATAGGGTACCTAGAAGGCATTGGGAGGGGTGTATGACATACTTGATTGCATTTGTGTAGGTGCAACATATTGATAGTTCATCATAGGGGCCAATGTCGAGGCCAAGGGGGCTTGTGCCACGAAGTTGGAGGGCACAACTTGACTAGATGTTGTGGGTGGTTGAATGGTAGTGACACTAGTTAAAGGATATGTGGTCACTCTCATGTTTATAGGTGAAAGAGTGGATGGGATAGAGATAATCAAGTTCTGTAAAGGTGTCAAACTTGGTTAAATTATTTGTGGTTAAGTGGGTACAGAAACCCTAATGGAGGTAGGGCCAAAAAAGATATAAGGGGAGGCCAAATCTTGAACATTGGCCATGGTTGGGTTACTAGTCAAGGCAATGGCTTGAGTGGCCATAGGTTGGGTAGTGGAGGCTATTGATATCATTGCCACTTCAACCAAATAAGTTGGCATCCCATAAATAGGGTTACCTGAAGGATCTCACGTTTGGCTTCTAGCGAGATAATTTTGGAGAGCCTTAACATTGTGGTCAAGGAATCTCTCAAAATCTTGATCCCCTTCGAGAATAATAGGAGGTTGATTGGGGGTAGGCTGGATAGGAGTATGCTTAGTATCTGAAGTATGCTCCATTAGATGACTAGGTACAAAAGGCAAAGGTGGGAGTGGTTGTCAACTTACATGGTCAACAAGAGATTTGGCTTGACTACGTGTCAGAACCATCCAAGGCAAAATGGGTTCAAGTTTTAGAAACTATGTGTTTCAGTTTCAAAAAACCAAAATTTGTGTTAAACAACAAGAAATTTGGGTTTTAAGCTTGCTGTTTGGAATTTTTTTATGACAGTGACCGATGCCAGTTTTTTTAATTGATATCAATTATATGTTGCTGAGGTTGGTCAATTAACTGATGTCAGTGAAGTTATGTTGCTGATGTCGATGTAAAAACCGATGTTAGTTTTTGTGTAATTTTAGAAACATATAAAACTGATAGCTTTTGGAAGAAAAAGAAATTTTGAATTGTTTTAGACTTTAGAATGATATGACCTTACCAGCTCAAACACTCAAATAAGAAAAGTAGAATAGATGATTAGGAAAACAACCTATAAAACATTAAATTCCTAGGAATTAGTTTTAAAGTCATGGTGGCTTATGCCTTAAGAGAATATGTTGGGAGTTGGGCTTGCAGAACAGGTCCTAGAGAGGAAGTCTATGGCTAGTTTCAAGTTATGTTATGGTGCTCAAAGATCTATGTTAGGGTCAGTACGTGGCTTGGTGCTGGGGCTTGCTCCCTTCACTTCACAAACCCAGAGCTAAGCTGGGCTACTTAGCCAAAATATACCTTGCCTATAGTTTATACTCTGCCAGAGAACAGAGTGGGTCCTCCTCTTGGTGGTGAAATTCAAGTAGGATCACCAGGTGGGGTAAGGTATCCGCTAGGTGATGAAATCCTAGATGAGCCTTCTCTCAAGTAAGTTTATATGTTTAATTTGATTGTGATTGTGGTTTGGTTGTGTAACATTTGTGCAATATGATTTATTCATAATGCTTTAATTACTAAGTGGGCTAAGTATGCATCTAAGCAAGAATGAAATGCAATAGTTTTTAACCCAAATTGAAATATGTTATTCAAATGAAAACAATTGGAGAAGAGATAAAGAGTATGAGTTTTTTCACTACTCTATGATGCATGCAAGAAGCAATAAGAAGAAAAAGAATGTTCTTTTTATCCTCTACTAATGGTTTCCTTTTATAACAAAAAGATAGAAGAAACTAAGTTTTTTATTTCTCAAGAAATAAAGGTAAAGAAGAGGGGATGCAAGAAGAGAATATTTTCCTAATGCATCTATATGAAAGTTTGCTTTTTTAAAAGAAGACGAATGAACCCTAGGAAAACTCCAAGGGTCCCACTGGGCGTGCCAGAATGTTTCTCTAAGTTTTTGCTAATTACATTCAAAGAAGGAAGAAACTAAGGTTAAAGGTTAGGGGTTTGATGTTACCCAGATTAAGTGCGCAACATATCCAAGCATTGTGGGAGATCCTCTTTGGTTGTGGAGGAAACACCTATAATAATAATAATAAAACTCAAATAAAGATAATGTTAGAGGAGGATATGGTGGACTGCCAAGCTATGCGCTCAGTCTCGGAAGCATAAAGCTCCCTAAGAAATGGCAGTCCACTATTTAAAGAAAAGAGTGTTATATAAAAAGAAATGATAAAAGACTTAAAGAAATGGAAAGGTAGAATATTGTGTACCTATTCCCTATAGTATGTGAGTCTCAGAATGTTATAGAAAGCTATCCAAAGGTTTTATCTAGTCTATGGGCTATTTGGATAAGTTTTCTGGTTTACACAGTCACCGACATCGATTTATCTACCAAAGTTGATAGGAAAATAGTGCCGACATCAATTTTATTGCCGATGTCGATAGGGGTAGTGGGCCTTGGATAGGTTTTGGAGTATTTATATGATGGACAGAAGAGTCTCTAGAAATTAGGAGGTTTGTGCAAGGTTTCAGGAAAGTGAATAAGGACAAAAGAGTCTCTAGATGAGGAAGGGTAAAAGTAGAGGATAGGTGTGAATAGAGGGTGAGAATAAGAGGAAGGCTTTTCATCCTCTCCACAGAAGAAGTCAGGTCTCTTAATAGTACTTAGAAATATCAAATGGAAACTAATTACCAATGTATTTTAAAATACTGAAATGAGATAGAATACTTAGCTCTATTAGATGAAGAACCAGAGGTGTCAGAATGCTTATTCCTATTGTGGCTAATGTTGAGGTCCTCATACAGTGTTTCAATCCAATGTCTGGAGTGACTTTTGCAGAGATTCAGTAGCTAAGAGATCGATAGTCAAATTTTGATGATTGGTCTCAGAGTGTGCACATCAATCAACAAAAAGGTAGGGAGGTAGCTCAATGTTAGAGCTCAAGTTATGTAACTGACGTTAGTGATCCCATTGGCATCGGTGTAGGGATGATGATGTTAGCCAAGGGTTGATCAATGTCAGTGGAGAGAGAATAGGTAAAAGGGCTATTTTTAGCTCTTTACCCATTTCTCCACCCACCAAGTGCCTTTGCCATTGGAGAACAGTCAAAACACGGGCTTATGAGTTGCAGGAGTTGGTTAGGGAGTGAGAATAAGTCATGAGTAGTTAGGATTTGGAAGACCTAGTCTTAAGGTGACTCATAGGTTAAGAGATGGTCTTAGGGTGAGGTGTCTAGGTGAGGTGTCCAAGGTGTTTCTACTCATTTTTTGTGCTTTTTACATTCAGAAGAAGGAAGAAACTAAAAGTTAAATGGTCAAGGGTTTGTACGTTACCTGGATTAAGTTGCGTATTGTATCTAGACATTGTAGGAGCTCCTCTTTGGCTGTGGAGGAAGACACCTGTAGATAAGAAAGAAACTCAAACAAAGAAAATGTTAGATAAAGATATGGTGGACTGCCAAACAATGCTCGATCCTGAAAGCATAAAGCTCTGTGAGGGATGGCAGTCCACTATTTATGAAGAAGAGTGTTGTATAAAAGAAATGGTGAAAGACTAAGAGAGAGAAATAGAGATAACATGTACCTGTTATCTATAGTCAGTCTATCATAGTCGGCTGGTTAGAGGTTGTGTCTAGTCTTTGGGCTATCCAGATTAGTTTTTTGGTTTGTACAATCGCTGACGTCGGTAGTCCTATCAACGTCAATTGGTAAATATGCCACCATCGGTTATATTACTGATGTCGGTAGGGGAAATGGGCCTTAGACAGGTTTTAGGTTATGTATGTGGTCTATAGAGGAATAGATTGGGTATTTAAGGGTTTGTGTAAGGTTGCAAGATAGTGAATAGGGTCTGAGAGGGGGCAAAGGTAAAGGGTTGGTATGTAAATGGATAAGAATAGGAGGAAGGCTTTCTAGCCTTTCCAGGAAGAAAGTCAAGTCTAGTTGATAGTATTTAGAAATAGTAAATAGAAACTAATTACTAATCTATTCTAAATTACTGAAATGAGATAGAAGTATACTTAGCTCTGCTTGATGAAGAACCAAGAGTGTGAGAATGCTTATTCCTTTGTGGCTGAGGTTGAGGTCCATGTGCAATGTTCCAAGCCAATCTGGAGTCACTTGTGCAGAGTATGTAGCCAAGTGAGCGTTAGTTGAAGTGCTGTCGATGTCCCAGAGTCAGAGAGAGAGAGAGAGAGAGAGAGAGAGAGAGAGAGAGAGAGAGAGAGAGAGAGAGAGAGAGAGAGAGAGAGAGAGAGAGAGAGAGAGAGAGAGAGAGAGAGAGAGAGATTGATTAGAGATTTGATTTGTGATTAGTGATTCCACCCTAGCTCAAGGTTAGAACCCGACTTAAGTAAACCAATGTTAGTGATACCGCTGGCATCAATCGATATTTGACCAACGTCGATGAAGAAAGAATGGGTAAAAGGGCTATTTTTAGCCCTTTACCTATTCCTCCATCTGCCAAGTGCATTTGCCATTGGAGAATGGTCAAAGGATGGGGTTATTAAGCACGAGAGTTAGTTAGGGAGTTAATAGGGAGTGAGAATAAGTCTTGGGTGACTCATAGGGTAGGAAATGGTCTAAGGGTGAGGTGTCCAAGGTTAGTTGTCCAAGGTGAGGTGTCCAAAGGTGATGTCATTAATTTAAAATAAGTATTTTATTTTAAATTAATTAGTGTGTAAGGGACCAAGGGGATCGACACAATTTATGTGTCTACACAAGGTGATGTCATTAATTTAAAATAAGTAGTTTATTTTAAATTAATAAGGTGTGTAAGTGTGGGTTAGGAGTGTTGACGTTTGGAAGGGGACCAAGGGGGGTTGACACGATATTGGTGTCCACACATTCATTAAATTAAACCAAGAGTGACATGTTATGACATGATGTAAACTATATAAGCATGGCCAAGGTTAAGACATATTATTTTACCTCTTTTAATACCATGGTAGACATTTATCAACTTAAGGACCCTTTAGAAGTTTGAACTTACATGGGGGGTTGACAAATTTAACCATGGGTCAAATTTAGTTTAAAATATCTTTGACCAACTGAAATAACTATTTCTATTTTGATCAATCTAAACATTTTTATAGAGTCTTCACAACCCCTTGAACATACCCTATGTCCTATATAAATCCATGCATCTGAAGGAGTGTGTAAAAAGCTTCAATTGTGTCTATTTTTGGGTGATATGTAGGTAGTTTTAGGGCTTGTTAATTATTATTAATAGCCATATCTACGTCTCAATTCCCTTAAACACTTATATATGGTTCTTAAGGACATTTTTCATGTCATCCAATGTTTGTACTAAACCATGTAACTATGAATAGAGATAACTCATCCAAAAAATTCACCTATAGTTACCTATAAATAAGGGTTTAAAATAGTTTTGCCTTGTTTTGGATATTGTGATCATTTTATTCTTCCTTAAAGGTGTGTGAAATCCTAAATATGATGAGGGGACTCCATTAAAACTCCATATTGTGTTTGAATATGATGGTAGACCTTGAAACTCAAAAGAAGACTTCTTGAAAACCTAAAACTCTCTCATCATCCTCCATGTTTGAGAGTTTTTATGTCTTGTGATTCTTGTTAAGACATCAATAAGGTTTTATAAACCTTTTATATGATTGAGGAAGGATTTTAGATCTCTATTTCATGCATAAAACATATAATCCCCTTGCAATCATGTGCATATAAGCCCAAACCTATAATTCTTCTTAGGCTTGAATAGTCCTCCAATTTCCTATACAAATCTCATGGGTGATTTTAAATAGCTATATACATCAAAGCTTTGACCAATCTTTATTTTTTATTTGAAATAACTATCTCAATCAACTTTCAAGTTTCTCAATGGACATCTCTTCATGGAGAAATGATCTTCCATGCTTTAAGAAGATAACTCAAGTGTAATTTACTTGATTTGAAACCACTGACAAGGAATGAAAATCTACACATTGGAAATACCACCCTGCAGGCCAACATGTTTTGAAATTCTAACACAAGGAAAATGATCTTACTTACATCTCCATATCCACACATGTAAACCAACCTTGAAAACCATCTAAGGATGAAGAACATACCCTGAAAGACTGATTTTAACACTTGAAAACATCATAACATACAATCAAATGGGGAAACCTATAGGTGATAGGAATGCACAATCAATAAGGAGTCACTTCCATTCTTAGGGATGGTTCATGAAGTAAAACCCCTCAATTTTCAATATATTTGCATGGAAATAAATCTTTCAAAGATTAATTTAATCCCTCAAATGTATTCTTATCAACTTTGCATGACATATCCATATAGAAGGAAAATTGGTTTACTAGTCTTCAATTGCATAAGAGAGTGAAGAGAGAGACAAAACAAGTTTCTCCATTTTTTGACTTGTTAAGGTAATCTGAGCATGAATAAGAGTTGTAGGGAGATGAAAGGTTACTCTTAAAGCTATCACAAGTGTCATGGATGAAAGGTTACTATTATTTTTCCAAATGATCCTCTTGATTTCAACATTTAAACCTACCAAATTTAGTTATAGAACTAACCATTGACACTCACCTAACACATGGGTGATTGAATAATATATCCACACACTTTTCCTTTCATATGAATCATACACATTCATTAAAGTGACCCAAGAGTGACATGATATGACATGATGTAAACTATATAATCATGGCTAAGGTTAAGACATATTATTTGACCTATTTTAAGACCATGGTAGGCATTTATCAACCTAGGGGACCTATATAAGTTTGAATTTACATGGGGGGTTGAAAAATTTGACCATAGGTCAAATTTGGTTGATAATATCTTTGACCAGCTGAAATGATTATTTCTTCCGTGATCAATATAAACATATTTTATAGAGTCTTCACAACCCCTTGAACATACCCTATGTCCTATTCAAATCCATGCATCTGGAGGAGTGTGTAAAAACTTCCAATTGTGTCTATTTTGGGTGATTTGTAGGTAGTTTGAGGGTTCATTAATTATTTTTCATAGCCATATCTACCTCTCAATTCCATTAAACACTTATATATGGTTCTTAAAGACATTTTTCATGTCCTACAATGTCTATAATAAACCATATAACTCTAGACAGAGATAACTCATCCACAAAATTCACATATAGTTACTTGTAAATAGGTGTTTAAATAGTTTTGCCTTATTTTGGATATTGTGAGCATTTTTCTCTTCCTTGAAGGTGTGTAAAATCATAAATATGATGAGGGGAATCTATTAAAACTCCATGTTGTGTTTAAATATGATGGTAGACCTTGAAACTCAAAAGAAGACTTCTTGAAAACCTAAAACTCTCTCATCATCCTCCATGTTTGAGAGTTTTTATGTCTTGTGCTTCTTGTTAAGACATCAATAAGGTTTTATAAACCTTGTATATGATTGAGGAAGGATTTTAGATCTTTATTTCATGCATAAAACTTATAAACCCCTTGTATTCATGTGCATACAAGTTGAAACTTATAATTCTCCTAGATCTGTAACTTCTTATTCGTGGCTTATCTTCAAGGCTTGTTTATTTCTGATATTCTTTAAAACATTTATCTCCTTAATTGATGAATATATTATTGATTTAAAAACCTTAACCTTGTTTTGAGAATATAACCTATTAAATACCATGGTGTCTTCTCTAATTCAACCTTAGGAAACTTATAAAAAATGACCACAACTTCATAGTTGAACTTATAGGTCTTGAAGGGCTTGAAACCATGAAGAAGACATGAATTTTATGATTTTGATTTTAGAGTTTCTTTAGTATCAATTTTATTATTATAACATAGTTATCATGAAGGTGCTTACAAGGATTATATCCAGTTGGTATTGGTAGAAAATGATCCATCCTTATGAAAATTAGGTGTTAAGAGACCAAGGGTGGCTAAAATAGCCAACATAAAACATGACAATGTGTTAATATGGTTATTTATGGAAACATTAGTTGAAGAAGTATAAAAATGGTTTCAAAATTTAATCATTGCTTCCATTCTATAGTGGAAAAACATGAGACTCAAATTTGAAGAAAGATTCAAACCTAATGAATATGAACACTCTTTATTGGATTAGTTGCTTCAAATAAATAATTAATTTCACAATCCCATGATAGAATTCATTGCTTGATTAAATAAGCTTGTGTATATTATTTCAATTATTTCCATGTCTATAATAAAAAAAATATAAGTCCTTATTTTGATCACACAAGTATGCGAAATAAGTTTAATCCTTTAAAGAAAACATCCACTAATTTTGACATTATAACAAACCCAAGCCACCAAAATTGAAGATATATGATCATGATTGGGAAATTTTAAAATGACTCTTTCAAAATTAAAGAATAGAATTTAGTAGATCCTATATTTTATAGATCTAAAAATTAAATATTGGCTAAAAAAAGTAGATTCCCCAATCTTAGACTACTCCATACAAAGATGTTCCTCGAAGACCATTCATCCCATATCTTGGCAATGTTCATCCTAGATTGCCTCCTCCAACTCCTCAACTTAGTATTAAAGTAGCACATGTTATTAAATATTATTTAATATTTCACACCACTAATGACCATGATGGTTATAAGTATATAATTATGGATAGATTGTTATAACTATGCACCATCGAAGAACTACCTGAAGAATGTGTTTTGGGCACCTTTGATCCTGAGATTCAAGAACCTAATGGTGGTTTCACTATAGGATATTTTTAATATGAATCTAATGGTGATGAATATCATAAAATAGTGGAATATATTTATATTCATTCATATGTTGTGTTTACCAGAGCTCAAAATGATAAGTTAAAAGTTACATAAAAGAAGAAAGAGTCTGACAAAAAAATCTAAGGAAGCTCCCAAGGATACGAATGCTCCCAAATTCATTCTCAACTGAGATACTATTTTCCAAATTATTAAAAATATAGGAAACCTTAAACTATATGTAATCCCATGTTCCCTCCTAATGTTTTCATCAATGAAGAATAGAATTATACTAGTTCTTCTTTTGATATAATTTATCACATGAATAAGACAAAGGTTCAAATTTTTAAAATTGAATACCTTAGGTCAAATCCTAAGTAGTTAGACAAAATGATCATTTTCATCAAAGGATAAATTCCTCATACACCTATTCATGGAGATCATATCAGATTCATTTATTCCACTTTAAAAAATAATTTAGTTTTTTATATTCGAAGTCATGAAAGGTATGATCCCTTTTATGTTTCACTCTTCATTAGATGTTTCTAAATAAATAATTTCATAATTGACTTAGGAGATTCAGATAATGTGATGTTAGAAAAATTATCACATGACTTAGGGATAACTTGCACTTAAAATTTTTGTAATTTTTAACATGGAAGTGAAATGAGTCACATTAATTGCAAAAATAAAATGTGCACATGTTTTTCTAGTTGTGTTCCCTCATAAGAGAGTCAAGATGAATATTCTAGTGGTACATATCCCTCATAGCTATGGAATTATACCAAGTGTAACCTTATATAAAGATATTGGAGATGAAAAATAATGGATGGAACATAAGATATTATCCATATAAAAATAATAATTAAAAATTTATGCCAAAACAAAAGGCCAACCTTTTGGTTCATAAATTAAAATACCCTTAGACATACATTGTTTATAAGGAAATAAGTGTTGATACCTACATAATGATGAATGAGAAATATATTAAACTTATTGAAATCATATAGGGTGATACAAATGATGTATATACTTTATAATTCAATGGAATTTTATAAATTACAAGTTTAGGTACTAGTGTGGTGTTGATTTCTCCTCAAAAGGAATTATTTCCTTTTTAATACAAACTCCAATTTGAATGCACCAATAATATGGATGAATATGAGACCTTGTTCTTAGGATTTTAGGCAATAAAATAAATAGGGATTTAAAATCTCAAAGCTCAAGATATGATAATATGATTATGAAATAAATAAGAGGTTAATACTAATTGAATAATGATAAACTTAAAAACTATAGAAATAAGGTCTTAGACTACATCAAAACTTGAAAATATTTTTCCATAAATGTTATTCCAAGATCATAATTTATAAAATTGATGCCCTAGTTATATTCACATCTATTTTTATTCATCTATAGTTTGATAAATATTGGTATATCATCAAAATTATATATCTCCTAAGTGTTCTAGACAACCCTAAGCATTGGAAAGTGTTAAACAATGATGAGAAAATTATTTAATTCTTGGAGTAAAGAGATAAATTCAAAAATATATATTTTTTGATGGAAGTCCAATAACATACAAGGAACCTTCCATACCAAAATAAACATTTGATGATGAATATAATTAATTAGATGGTAAATTTATAAAAATAAAGGGAAATAATATTCTTAAGAGATTGGTATATTTTGAGGAAATGTTTGACAAGCATGATAGTTAAATAAATTATAAAATTCAAGAATATCCATGATAGTGACTTGAGTATGAGAGAGTGAACATTGGTGTAGAATATAACCCATGATATGTCAATATTAGAAAATATTATTCCAAGGAAGAACATAAAATATTCATTGCTTTATTAACATTGTATAAAGAAATATTTGTTTGGTGTTATTTTGATTTCAAATCTTTTAGGCCTATAAGTATGCAATGTAGTATCCTATTGTCAATCCTTTCAAACAAAATTTACGACACTACGATCTAAAAAGTGTTGGTAATATCTATGAATAAATAAATAAATAAGATTTTAGATGCAAGAACCATATTTTTGACACACCATTTTACTTGGGTAGCTAACATCATGCCTGTAAGAAATAAGAATTGAGATGTTATGATTTGCATATATTTTTTCAATCTAAATTAGGTCTCACTCAAGGAGAATTATCCTCTACCAATCATGCATAAAATCCTATAATTTCTCATGGGATATGAAATGATGTCCATGATGGATTTTTTACTAGATATAATTAGGTTGAAGTTACTGCATAAGATCAGTAGAAGATGACATTAACCATCCCATGGGGAACATTCACCTATAAAAGGATGTTGATTGGTCTCATCAATGAATGGGATACATTGAAAAGAGAAAAGGATTTAGCCTTTAATAAAATGAATAATAAGATGATAGTGATTTTCCTTGATGATCGATGGTGTTCTCAAGGAAAAAGGAAGATTGATATGAGAATTTGAAAATGGTCTTTGAAAGATGTTAAGATCAAGGAATTTATCTGAACCCAAAGAGACCTATTTTTGTAGTAAATAAAGGTAAATTATTGATAAATGTGGTTTCTAAATAAGGTAATAATATTTATCTATATAGATTAAATGAAATTTAATAGTTATCTTTACCCACCAACAAGCTTGACATGTATTCATTTTTCATAAAATTTAACTTTCTGATAAGATTTATTTTGAGCTTCACTAAACTCACTAGGCACATTATATAGATGATGTAAGGAAAAATATATTTTAGATGGAATGATTATGGGAATAATAATTTACATGAAATTAATGAATATATTTACAAGGCCCCTATTTTTACTATCATTATTTTCAAAAGGATTTCATTGCATATTATTATTCATCTAAGTAGACATTGTCTACTATATTAGTGCAAACAAATGAATAAGGAATCAAATATATTATTGATTTCATGAGATGTAGTCTAAAATAATATGAACTCAACTATTAATTAGTTTAAATTTTTTGGAAAAGGTAGTGAAACATTTTAAGTTCTATTATCACTTGGATGATGCACTCGTTCAATCAAATAGTTGATCCAATGGAAACATTGGGATCATACCCAAGGTGTGGGAAATTGGTTCTTTGGGGATGAACCTTTGGAGAGGTATAGCTTCCTAATAAACTAAGATTAACTTGATATAATATCAATTTAATCCCTAAAACTATGTTAAACTACATATTTATAGCTAAGACTAAGTGTTTTTGGTGGTGAAAAGGGAAGCAATTGAATTGAAACTAAAAAGGTGATGCACCAATCGTTTAGAGATCTTTTCCTCTACTTATAATAACACAAGAAACCTTGAAAATTGATAATAACTCAAAAAAATCGTACAATACCAGAAAATTTATCAACAATTATATAATTAATTTGCATGGAGGTAGTTGTTTACATGACATACAATCTAAAAATGAAAGGTGCAAAAGTGATAGGACAAAAATAAAGAGGGGTTGGAACACCCACAAATGAAGATCTACAATTAAATTCACATAATATTTTAAAAAAATTACAACATATGAGAGATAAATATCAATTTTTATTAGATTCTAGGATCAAATCCAACATTAAAAATCTCCAAAAGAGTAGAGACTCATCGTACCCAAGAAGAGGGATCAAGAATAAGGCATTTTCAGCCCTATACATAATAAGGTGAGATGAAAGATGAGAAAATATCACCACCAAACCTCATAATTGATATTTTTACATAATAATTGAGCCCATACAAGAGAATAAATAAGCGGATATGGGGTCATTAAGCCCTCTTTAATGCCCTAGGCCTTCTCCATGAAGGTCTCTCAAGGAGGTTGGTGTTGTAGTGGGAGAGGAGACTTGTTACTATTTTTATAATTTTGAACAAGATGGATGTGCTCCTTCAAAAATTCTATCTTTGAGAAAATATTGCATTAATTTCCTTAACTCACCCATATCTTCATACATGCATGTCAGATATTGTTGAATGGTTGACTTAAAAGTAGACCTCCTATGTCATTTAGATCCTTGAGTTGACTTGGCATGACCACCACTTCATGAAGGGAATTACACACCTCAAGGGGGAAATTTTCTAATGCCTCATACCTCCATCATGAATTAAAATTTATATTTAATTCACCTATGATCATTATTAATAGGCTATAAGAGCATAATCTAATTGAAATTCATCTTTAAATCCATGTGAGGGTCTCTAAAAAGGTAGAGAAGTAAATGTAACATCCTAGTTGCTTGTGAGAATTCCTTGATAAATCAAAAAACTTACACTTTCACATTTGAGGACTTTATCTTCTCTTATTTTATACCTAACAACCTATCACCTTCCCTTTACCATCTTCAAGAGACTCATAGAAACTTGTTACAAGCTCACGAATTAGGTGTTGAGGTCATGATCATTTCCATTTATTCAATTTTTTAGTTCTACAACTTGAATTCTTCATGTGGAGGATCTTAAGGACCTTGAAATATTATTCAAACTATAAATTGAGCATGTAATTATAATATATTTCCTATTCTTAGTAATATTATTAATATCTTGATCATTTCCCAAAGCTTGATTGTAACCTTCTATAGACTTCTTGCAGTTTCTTGAGTTCTCTTGCTTGGAAAAAGTCATAAAAACTTGTAAGTGAGGTGAAATCCTAAAAATTGAAGATCTAAGAGCTTTGACTATGTCTTGGTATTATATTATCCTTGTAATACTTCTCTTCATGTAGTCTTCCAATTCATCAAAAAACCTTGAAACCATTTAATTTTGTCTACTAGGCTTACAATGTTTCAATTAACTTCCTTCATTTCTTAATTTTCAAAGTAGATAAAATAAAGTGAATATGAGGGTGTGTGGATGCATACCTAGTATAATGTGTGCATTGATATAGATTAATGTGGGAACTCATCTTTGGCTATAGAGGATAACCTGCAAATCACAAGAAGACTAGAAGAAAATTTGTTAGATGGTAGGTTGAGAGGATTGCCTAGCGTATGTTAGATCTAAGAAGCACAAGGATTTTTATGAGGATATCAATCCACTTATAATATAATTAATTCAAAAATGATATAAGAAATATACTTTCATTCAAATGATAAGAAAGTAAATATGTAAGAAAATAAATAATGTACCTTTTTTATAGAAGATATGGCATGATGCACAAATGTACCAAGGTTAGGTCCAGAGGGTCTATGTAGGATCTGTAGATAGGTTAGAATAAAAAATAAGGTTTTGTAAGGTGTGGGGAAGGCTAAAATAACAAACTGCTATTTTTCCTTGATAGTGACCAATGATAGTTAGGGTGACTGGCAATGGTTGTCTTCACTGATGATAGTTATGTGACCAATGACAGTTACTATAATCAGTGATGATTATAATAACCATCTATGATCACTTATGGTAGAATGAATAAGAGGCTAAAAGGGAAGTAAGGGGATTTGGTTGATTATTAAAGGGTGAAATATGGGTTTTGAGGGTATATATAGGTGTGTAGGTGAATAGATCAAGACAACAAATTGTGATAAAGGGTAAAAACACCAAAAATAAAAGAAATATACCTGTATGATGTCAAGTGGATGATATTTTAAATTTGAATAAATTTAAATAGAATAATAGTACTCCTACCTTTAAAATTCACATGGATAGAGCTTCATAGTCTTGGATACTTGCATAAAGAGAATAAGAGAATCTGGATGCAAATTTTTGGATCCATAACTCTCTCAAAAGCCTTGTATTTATAGCACAAAACTAATGAATAAGGAGAGGGAATCTTGAGGGAAAGTTTCTAAGTTGGGAGGGGATGAAGTTGCCTATTTTTGTTCATCTTTAAAAGCTAGTTTTAAAGCAAGTTTCCATTCTAGAGGATGCTCATCCAAATAAATTTGGAGCTGATTTAAAAGCTTAATTCAAGTTTTATGACCCCAACCATTGATGGTTAGGGTGACCATTAATGGTTACCCAAATCAATGACAGTCGATGGGTCATGAGAAAATAGGTGAAAAGGTCCTGAATGAAATGATGTGTTTTGGAGGGTTTTTGACATAATGCTAGTAAACTAGGTGGTCCACTAGATGAAGAGTTAATTAAGGGTCCACAGATCAAGACAACACTAAAAACTATCATGGTGAAACTTTCAAGTGTCTACATTCTTCCTCTTTTTATTATGCATATTTTAGGTCAATAAGCTGTAAAACAAAAATGATCTATCAACTAGTCAATGTCTAGTTGTCCCAAGTATGGGAGGAGGATATTCCCCCTCAAACTAGGAGCTAATTAGGTGAAGGTAGAATTGGGTTAGGGTTTGATAAAATGTGTAAGAAACTTCATGAATTTGGGCATTAGAGATATAAGTATGCACATAAAAATTTAACCAATTACGATAGGCATGATCATACAAAGACAAATATTTCCATGTTGATAAAATGAGGTCAAGGTCAAGGATTAGTGATAAGGTAACTAGTACCTAGCATTAGGCATAGATGATTGGATCACACTTGTCATGGGTCCAAGAAAAGTGTGGTGTTTACTCAGGTATCTAGGGTAAGAAGTGATTTCAATAAAAACATAATGGGTCAAGTCATGCATGAGGTGGTGAATAATGCAAAAGGTCAACATGGAAAAATTGGTCAAGGTGGTCAACATGGCCAAAACAAGTTTATGTCAAGGTGCACAAAGTTGGTACCATTTTTCAGATAGGAAAAGGTAAATGGGTTAGGTGATTAGGTGGGTAGGGGGTGGGTGAGTGGACTCCTAATGGGCTAGGCATGAGGATGTTGCTTACATAGTCCCATGGATAGTGGATATAACATGGAATTTATGCCTAATTTAGTTCTTGAGAGGGAGAGGGTAAATCTCAAATAACTCAAGGTGGGGAAATGAAAGGGTTTCCCCAAGTGGAGGTGGTGGTAGGTGGAAAAGTGTGGAAAAATATGGAGAAATGTAACTAATGATGGTTATGTACAATCAGTAAAGTTTAAGTAATCATCGATGGTTGGATGTGACCAGAGATGGTTAGGGTCAATAAACAATGGTTAGGTAATCATTAATGGTTGGGTGAAAACCCTAAAACCACAAACAAAAAGGTTAATGGGGCCCCATTTGGTTCTTATTTGAAATTTATGATTTGTCTATTTTGGGTGTAGGTATGAAGAGTGTTTGTGAGTGTTTGAAAAGGTGGTGAGTTGGCTTAGAGGATTGTGGTGTGCAAAGGGATGATGGGGTCAAGATGGATGTAGGAGGGACTCTAGGATAAGTAGTTAGACATATATTAAAGTAGTGTCATCAGTTATAAAATGAGGTAGGCAATGTTTGTGAATTTAGAAGGAATTTTAATATAACTAAGTAGGTTAAATTAGGGAAGAACAAATGTGTAAATGTGGGGTTAGGGTGTGAGAATTTCCATTTTGTGTGTGTAAGAATAAGTGTGTTTAAGGGGGGTAATAGGGTAAGGAGGAAGGGTGTAGGGAGGAAATATTTAAATAGTCCTATCTAGATCAATAGATTGAGGGTTTGAAAATGTGGTCAAGAGGTTAAGTCTCACCATCGATTGTCACTGATAATGACCATTGATAGTTAACCTCAACTAGTGATGGTTAACCTGAGAGGCAAAAAGAACTGAGGGGACCATCAACGATTGAGAAAAACCATCAGTGATCAATGAGTGAGAGGAAAGGATTTGGTTAGGGTTGGGAATGGGATAGAAATGGATGGAGATAGAAGTGAAAGGGGTAGAGTTTGGATTGGGTAAGATATGTGAGGGGATAGGAGGTGGGTTGGGTTAGGATAAGATGGGAGGTAAAAGTGGAGTTTTAAGAAAATGAATGGATATAGGAATAGGTAATAGTTAGAGATAAAATAAGGTAGAATAGGGTGTTAAAGGTATGAAATCATATTGGTATAGTAATGCATAGAATAGTTATTTCTTATATAGGTAATAGTTAAAATAGGATACTTATTTGATTTGTGATATGGCTATTATTACAAATGTGGGATCAAATCTAGCTATGGGATTGGGTTCTTGAGATGTTGGTAGAGGTGAGGGATGCCATGTTTGTGGAGGAATAGTGATACATAGAGGAATTGGGCTTTGGATAAATGCACCACTACCACTCCTTGCCTAGAGATGCATCGATGATAGTTTCCCTCATTTAGAGATGAGATCCAACAACTAACACATTCTAGTTACCTAGTGGAGAGATGAGTATCCTGTTAGAGGACATCCATAAGATTACCTGACTACCGATATGAGGGGATCTTATTTATCATAGAGAGAATGATGAGATAGATTACCTAATGGGTTGGTTGTACATAGTGGATAGAGTTCATGCATAGTTCCACTTAGGTGGCTTTGTATCAAGTCATTATATAGAGAGGGATCTAGACAAAAGACATCTCTTGATGATGATTCAGTTAGTGGTGACATGTTTTTCATTAATTATAATTAGTAAGAAGGAGATTTCCTTGTATGTTGTTATGGGTTTTGGTAGAGTTGATATTTGGGAGGATAGCATTTGGATGGGGATAGGTATTATTGGTTTAAATTTATAGGGAGTTATGTTGTTTTAGAGTTTATAGGAATTATGGTATTAGCATTGGTTTTGTTTTACATTGTTGGGCATATTAGCACATACATGTGCTAAGACTATTGGGCCTACCTATGGACACATATCTATCAATAGAATATAGGGTGGGGTTTTTGATATGGAGGAGAAGAGGCATGATCATAGGAGTAGGTGGTAGCATGAGGGATATAGAGTGGTTTTGGGGTGCTTTGGAGAGTCTAGCACCAGGAGATATAGTATGGAGGCCATATATAACCTGACCTATATGGGATGGATACATGTAGCATATATATGCTTTACAAATCTAGATATGGGTATATGATAGAGGAGACATTGAGAAAGAGCTCATTCTCATAGAGAGTGTGTGATGATAGATTAGACTCTAGTAGAGTATTCCACTAGATTTTCCTTATTATAGGAGAGAAGATGATGAGTTCTCATTGTAAGAGCCATAGCCTCAAGAGGAGGTATTAGATTATGAGGAGCTTCTTAATAGGGTGAGAGATGATGCCAGCATTACTGTAGATTATTTGGCAACGTTTTAAGGTAGATATGTGGTAGTAGACTTTGGTTAGTGAGATGGAAGATAGGGTCCTATGGATGTTGACCAAGCAAGAGTACCAACACAAGGTGACCCACAAGTAGCGATAGCACTTATGATAGCACAAGCTCAAATAGCCACTTTATAGGGGTAGCTTGCCACTCTTTAGGGATAGATTGCCACTCTTTAGGGTTAGCTAGGATGATTGATAGTATAGAGAGACCAAGTGCAAGCATAGGTCACCATATTATAGGGTTAGGTGGCCAGCTTATAAGAATAGATTATGTCAATGATAGGAGAGTAGGATTAGGTAAGGACCTCACTTGGCTTGGTGACACAAGAGAGAAACTCTCTATGGTAGATAGGTGGGGTAGCAGTGGCACCACCAAGTTTTGTGACACAATTTAGGTATCTAACAGCCATACAGGAGTTACATTATTATGAGGGCATTATATTAGCATAGTGTCCTAATGAGTAGAGGTGGGGAGAGTATCAGGTGGGTTTGGTAGGTGGTGTAGTGATTATATCCCTAGGTCAATGGGTTATGGTATTAGGTCTATTGAGAGGGCCTCCACTAGGGATAGGTGTGGATGGGGCCAGTAGTAGTGGTTTAAGTGCTCCTAGGTTATGATGATGTATATGTATTTTGATATTTTTGATACCAGCCTATGTGTCAATATTGGAGATGTATATGTGAGTGATGTATATGTATAATTTTGTATTATGACATAGATATGTATATTGATTTTGATTATGATGATGATGCTTATATGATGATGTGATGAGTTGATTATGATTCAATGTTTATTCATCTTAAAGTCTTGATTATGACATTATTTCATTGAGGGTATTGGGTATGATGTTATTTACATATGATGATGACATTTTGATGAATTAATCATCATGTAATTTTGTATGTTTATTTTGATGTTATGGTTTATGGATTATTTTTATGATATTATTAGCTATGTTTTTTACACATGATGTTAATTTTACATATGTTCAGGGCAAATTGTTAAATAAAATATGATGTTTGGTTAATGATCAAAATGTTAAATAAAATGTGATGTTTAGTTAATGGATATAAGTATATGGATATGGCATAGGTAAGGGAAACATTTATGTCCACATGTTTGGATAAGACAAGGAACATGGTGCCTTTTGCTAGTGAGAACCAAACAATAAGAATCTATAGATAGATCAACTTAGTGAACATAAACCCAATAAATATTTTATAAGAGCATGTTTTTTAAGAAAATATGCATCTTGACTACTTCATGCCAAGTAATCTCATAGTCCCTTAGGTGTGATTAGGATGTGGATGGTAGGTAAGGGTGTAAATGTTGGAGTGGAGTCATTAGCTTTTCCACTGGTGACCAAAGAACTTTAGTAGACAAGTCAATGCCTTTTATATGTTTGATTATAATAGGTAGACTAATCAATATGAGAATTTTAATTATGCCACATATAAGAGCTGATTATGGCTTGATTGAGATAAATAGTTAGACTGATTGATATGGGAAGTCTACTCATGCCATGTATAAGAGTCGATTATGGCTTGATTAAGATAAATAGGTCAATTGATCAATATAGGAAGTCTACTCATGCCATTTATAAGATATAATTATGGATTACTTATTGAATTTGATCGATGCAAGAAGCTTCTAATGAATACTTTTTAGCCATCCTTCAAGGGAGCAATCTAAGATTTATTGCACATAGTTATCCTTTAAGGGAGCATTCTATTTTATTTATTTTTTAAGAAACTTTTGATTTTATGGGGTATCTATCCTTTGAGGGAGAAGTCTACCATTTATTTGGATCTATGGATATGTTTTAAGCTAAAATTAGACATAGATAATTCTAGTCAGGTTCGAAAGGTCTACCCATGTAAAAGCAAGACCTAGGCACAAAAGGTTCATTAGGTGAAGGGGTTTTGGGAAATAATAGACCATGGGTTTCCATCTATTAAAAGATGAAAAGTATCCATGAGAACCATGTTATGGGTAGATCTGGGGTACCCATACTTAGGATTGGGATATGACTGTGATGGAGGAATCACATGGTTTTATATAATCAATCAATCCCAAAAGGAGTAGAAAGGAAATGAGGTGGAATAAGGTTAATGATCTAATGGGATGAGATTAAGTTAGACATAGAAGAAGGGTTGATCCTCATTTTAAAAATGAAAGAGATGCAAATGTGAAGCATTAATGGGTTCAAGTTCTAGCTTTCCCTCGAGAGAGGACAAGCAATAAGCACCTAGTCCATACTTACGGGTTATAATATAAGGTCTTAACTAGTTAAAATTAAACTTTCCATTTTTGGTCTTCTCCATGTTAGTGACATGTTGGTTTTCCTTGAAGATAAGATCTCTGATGTTAAAATCTCATATTTTTAGATGTTTATTTTATGCTCGTTTGATATGCTCTTGATAAATACAAAGGTGATTAAGGGTAGCAAGGTGATCTTCATCAAGCAACTCAAGGCATGTGAGGCATTATTGATGATAATCCTATTTAGAAGTGATATCATGTAAGGAAATACAAAGAAAGGGAATTTGGAATTTGAGAGGTAAGATAGCCTCTGCACCAAAGACTAAGGAAAATGGTGTAGCTCCTATCACAGTTTGGATACTAGTGTGGTAAGCCCATAAAGAAAATGGGATATGGAGGTGTCAGTCCTTACCTAAAGCACTGAATACCTTAGTGAGCATTTTTATGAGTTTTTAATTAAAATCCTAGCCTACCCATTTTCTTGTGGATTATAAAGTAAGGAGAAGATTAAGTTGATACTAAAAGCATCACAAAGTTCTTGGACTTTTGTATTCTTAAAAGATTTTCAATTATCAATGATGATCTTGTGAGGAACATTAAAATGGAAAATGATTTGGTGGTTGATGAAATCAATGTTTTTTTTAGATTTGATTGAGATTATTGGGATGTCTTCTACCCATTTGGTGAAATATTCCATCACATTGATGATATATTGATGTCATTGTGAGGAATGTGGATTGATTTCTCTGATAAGATCAAGACCCCATTGTGAGAATGGACAATAGATGGTTGACACCTAAATACCTTGAGGAGGTGCATGATGAAGGTTAGAATGTTTTTGACATTTGACACATTTTTTGACATAGTCACAACAATCTTGATTGAGTGTGGACCAGTAGTATTCTAAACATAGGATATGTTTGGCAACAACCAGATCACTGAAGTTCCCACCACAAATGTCATCATGTGCTTCATTAATGGTGTGATAATACTCATGAATATGAAGGAAATTATGGAGGAGGCCATAAAAGCCTCAATTTTAAATAATTTCCCCTAATATTAATTATCAAGAGGTTCCTTGAATGAAATCTTTATGAGCATTTCTAGAAAGGTCAGAAGGGAGGATACCAACATTAAGGTAATAAAAGAGTTGATCATACCAAATATATAAAGGTGATGTTCCTATTAAATAAATGGTAATAATATCAAGGCTGAGGTAAGATAGTGTGACAAAGTGATGGATGGTGATAAATAGTTTAGAGTTAGTAGGTTGGGTTAGAATTTGGGATGCAAGGGAAACCATTATTTCTAAAAATTTGTTAGTGGAACAAGGAACCAATTGGATAGTGTAGTGGTTAAATGATGCTAAAAGTATATTGAAAAGTTATTTTTACTTTATAAGGACATCATTTTTGTATTGATATGTTCTTTTTACTTAATTTATAATGATTTGGTAGTCTCCAAAGATGCTGATTGTTTTGATTCCCAAAGCTAGAGTGGTTTGGAGACTGATGACCAAAGCTTCATATTTGGCTATATTATTGGTGCATTCAAAATCAGGTTTGAAAGAAAGGGGAAGAGGTTCCCCATTAATGGGAATGAGGATTATGCTATCATCCCCACCATTTTGACATTTAGAGCCATCAAAATACATAATCATTTGATAGGTGGGTTCTTCTAAAGAAAGAATGGCTATAGACTCATTTGGAAATGTAAGAGGGGGAGTTTGATTATCGAGGAGAGGAGATTCAAATAGTTGGCCACAATGACCTATACCTTAATGGATTTTTATGGAAAAAACTCAACATTGAATTTAGCTAAAAGCATGAGCCACTTAGCCATACATTGTTTATGATATGGATTAGAGTGCATATACTTGAGGGGGTCAATGTTATTAATGACATAAGTTTTGTGGTTGAGAAGGTAGTAACATAGTTTAGAGGAAATGAAAACTAAGGTAAGGCAAAGTTTTTCATGGTGTGTGTATCAACTTTCATAGTCAATGAGCATACAATTGATGTAATAAATGGCCTACTCCTTATGTTGGTTGTCATGATAAGTGAGCATGGCTCCCAAAGAATGATTGGTGGTGGATATGTACAAATAAAAGGGTTGATCCTTCTTTGGGGGAATAAGGACTGGGGGAGAGAGAAGATACTCCTTGATTCAATCAAAGGCCTATTGACATTCTTTGGTATATTTAAAGGAGGTATCTTTCTTGAGGAGGTAGTGGAAACGCTGACAATGATCAGATAGTTGAGAAATTAAATGATGGATTGATTGAAGTTTGCCTTGAAGGCTATGAAGTTATTTTAGGTTATTAGGAGGAGGCATTTCTAGAATGGCTCAAAAAAATTTAGGGTTTTTTTTAATTCCATGAAGGGAAATAATAAAGCCCAAGAGTTTTCCTGATAAGACCTTGAAGATGCATTTATTTGGGTTAAGCCTAACAAGATAATGGATTAGTATTTCAAAGATGATAGCAAGAATAGTTAGGTGATCTTGATAGTTCTTGGATTTACCAAGCAAATCATCAACATAGTCCTCAACTATTTTATGAATGAAGTTGTGAAAGATATAAGTCATGGCCCATTGATAAGTTGATCCTACATTCTTTAGGCCAAAAGACATGACACGATAGTAGAAAGTTCCCCATGTGGTAATGAAGGATGTCTTATATTAATCTTGAGGGGCGATCAGGATTTGGTTGTATCCTAAAAAACTATCCATAAGGGATAACATTTCATGACTAGCAATGAGATCAAAAAATTGGTCATTGTTAGGTAGGGGAAAGTCATTTTTGGGGCATGCAAGGTTAAATTCATAGAAATCCACACAAATCCAGAGTCCCCTAGTGGGTTTGGTAATAGGAATGATATTGGAGACCCATTGTGGGTAGTCAATGGTTAAATAAAGTTGACAGATAGAAGGCATTCAATCTCTTCTTTAATGAAAAGAGCTATGTGAGGGTGTATATGACAAAGCTTTTGCCAAACTAGCTTGATTTTGGGATGGGTAACGATGTTATGAAGAGTGATTGAAGGGTCAATGTTGAGCATATCCTAATAAGAACAAGTAAATGCTATGTTATGGTCATGGAGAAAAAATTGATAGTGTCATTATTCCTCAAGGGTTAAGGATTGGCCAATCTTGATGATATGAAGGTCCTCTTAACTTCCCAAATTAACTTTTATATTTGATTTATTTAGAATTGTTTGGTTCTTAAGAGGAAGGGACTTTTGAAGAGAAGAGTCCCCCACACCCATATAGGTAAGAATATAATTTTCATCCTATCATTGGATGGTATTAATACTGGATGAGTCATATGTGATCATTTTAGGGTGGATGAGAGGAATGGTTTTTGTCTAGTTTGCTCTTTGATAGGTTAGGGGACCTAAACTAATAGTATTGATAAAAAAAGGTTAGGTGGGATGATGTTGATGTCTTCAAATGGGGTTGGTGAGGGTAGAGGTTCTTTGGATTGGAAAAATGGGGTTAGTGATGGTAGAGGTTCTTCAAATTGGAAAAGTGGGATTGGTGGAGTTAGGGGTTCATCAAATTAGAAAAGTGGGGTTGGTGTGGGTAGAGGTTTGTAAGATTGGAAAAGTGGGGTTGGTGAGGGTAGAGGTTCTTCAATAGTGGTGAGAATTGGTTGTAGTGATGTGGGATCTTCTGGGGGATTATACCCTAGGCTAAAGAACTCATGAGTTTTTTGAGTTTTGATGATGAGAAGTTCATGAGGTCCTTGTTCATAGAGGCCAAAACCATTACCCTTTCAAGTACACCGATGAAGGTACATTTGGGCAAAGGTTGGGTTGATAAGATAATAAAAATTAGAAGTGAATGGCTAGATGTATGGAATGATGGTGGGAGAAAGGAGTGGTTTATCAAGTCCCCCCTAAACAAAATATGTTCTATTATTAGGAAGGACAAAGGGGATAAGAGTACTGATATTGAGATCATAAGATGGATCATTTTAAAGGTTCCCAAATTCATGTGGAGAAGGAAAAGCATCCAAAGATAAAATTTGATATTCCCCTAGTGTGAGATGTTGAAATGTGGATTGGAAGGGGTATTGATATGGATTTGAGATGAAGGGATAGTTAAACTAGTAGATTCTTCATCATTATTGAAGATATAAGTGTTGGCAGGTTGGGTTGATGTGGTAGTTTGGCTAGAGGTTGGTTGTGAAGGGGGTGAAGGCGGAATGAGAATGTCATTAGGCTGATATGTCATATTACAAGAAGCAAAGGGACTCAGATAAGCTTTGATTATAATGAATTGTCCCTCATGTTTTAACTTGACACACTAGTTGATCTGAAAACTAAAAATGCAAGTGTAGCACATTCGAATAACACATTGTTACATTTAAAAGATATACTATTTCTTGACTTTTCCATTTAATTTTTAATAATGAAATTAAAACTAGAATTAAAATGAAGATCATAATTAAAATAAATAATAGAGAAAATCAGAAGAATTCACTAGCGAATTGATAATGGAGTTTGGCTTCAATAGCCTACATCTCTAGCTCTGTTTGAAGTGAGGACCATTTCCATTAATTTTGTGCAAAAAATGGCTTACAAAATTAATACAAGTCTTCGATTCTCCTATTCTAGTCTCTGTATTCCTATAAATATATCTCTTAAACCTATCATTAATGGCCTAAGGCTATATAAAGCATAAATAAATCTCTAACCTTCTTAATTCTCTTACACAGTCAGCCTCTTTTTTGCTTCTAATGGAAGTTTGCTCCCTTTATATCACTTCAAAACCCATGGCTCAAGCGGTCAAGGCTTATCAATTTTGCATGATAGGTTCAAAGGTTGAGTCCTTCAGCCTTCTCTTTTGGCATTTTAGCACTTATCTTTATCCTACATTTGTCGTTTGGGAATGGATTGCATGTTTTAAATAGGTTGGTACCACCTTTATATGTGCTAAAATCCCTTTTGAAGGAGACTTAGGCACTAATCTTAGCTTAAGCCTATACTTAGGCCAACATTGGAGAATTATCGATTAGCACATGGTCTTTGTGTGGCATGATGGGTTGGCATGGCAGATTTGGTTTGGTTATGACTCTTTACAAAGCTTTAATATATATATCCCACATTGATGGAGTTTTTACAAACTTTGTAACTTAAATAAAATGTCACAAATAATGATACATGAAGATTAGTAGGCCAAGACACCCCTCCACAAGAGTGTTCCAACCTCATTGAGCCCCCCCCCGTGAGCAAATAGCGGGGCCCACAGATCCTCATATGACCACCTGTCAAAGATTGGAGGCTATAAATAAACCAAACACCAAACCAATTTTTTGCACAAATTTAGATTACCACATGTCAAATGATTATTGGACCACTTGGCATATTTGAACAATGCCATGTCACTTTTCGACACTCATTATTCCCCTGTCATAAGAAAACTTCAGCAAGTTATATCTCGAGCATCCAGACTCTATTTTGTGTTTTGAAAGAAGTGCCAAAAATCTCTCAATGAATTCTTCGATGTGGAAGTGGTTTGACTAGAAATTGAAGACATGAAAAATGGAACAGTATATGGATCCACCTAGATCACTCCTCCCCACTAAGAAATTTTGGACCTCCAAAGTTGAACTTAATTGGTATTGAGGTGAGGGTATTTCTCCCTCACCCTTTCAGATTCCATCCATTTGGCTTTATTTGGGTTTATCCCTTTTAGACCAACATGAAGATACTCAACATCAACTCTTCATGAAGTCCACACATTCCTGTCAAGAATAGTATTTCCTATAATTTTGTTAGACATTCAAGAGAAAAATCATCAACAGAAGGAATGGATACACTTTCATCATGATCAATTATCATTGGAGGCTCATAAAATTTTAGATTTTCCACATTTACAACTGAATAAATCTACATATAAGATGGTAAATCTAATCGGAAAGCATTTGTGCCAATTTTTTCCATAATCCAAAAAGGACCATACCGAATTAGTTTCAAATTTTTACCTTCACATGTCAGTCTTTCCTTACTGATGTGAAGCTATACCATATCACCTACAACAAATTGGTGATCAATATGATGTTTGTCATGTCTGGTTTTATAATTGGATTGACTTTTCTCCAATTGAATATAGATAGTTTGATGTATGAGTTGTATTTGTTCAATGAACTTCTTAGCTTGAATGGCTTCTTTTGGTTCACCAATAGCTGTATCCTATCCATAGGAAACATCTAGAGGAGATTTAGGCAAGTATCCATAACAAACTTAAAATGGAGATTTCATAGTAGAAGAATGAAGTGCTCGATTATATGCATGTTGTATGTAACACAATTGTTCATCCCATAACTTTGGATGTTTATTGTTATAACCTCTAAGCAAATGTACCATAGTGCGGTTCACAACCTCTATTTTCCCATTAGTTTGTAGATGAAATGTAGTGATCTTTTTTAATTTAGTGTCCATTAGTACCCACAAAGTTGACCAAAATTCCTCAATGAACCGAGAATCTTGATAAAAAATAATTGAAGTAGGCAACCTCAAATGAACCCATACATGTTTAAAGAATAAGTGTGTTGTGCCTTCCCCAATAATTTGCTTAGTAAAAGGAATCAAAATAGACATCTTGCTAAATCTATCCACAACCACATATAAATAGTCATATTTTCTTTGTGTCATAGGCAAACCCCCCACAATATCCATGGAAATACTTTCCCATGGGTGAGTAGGAACATGTAGAGCGTAAAGTCCTAGTTTCCTATTACTAGGTTTGTTTTTGGCATAAAGAGTACATCTCTTAATATATTTGGCAACATGTTCCTGTATACGGGGCCAGTAACAATACATTTTCAAATGTGTAACCATTTTAGCAACTCTAAAATGACTAGAAATAAGAGAAGTATGTGCTTCTCTAATCATGTGTACCCTCTCATTTTGAGGAATACAAAGTTTACCGAAATGATACAAAAGATCATTATGTACATGATATTCTAATTCTTCTACTTGTCTACTACTCATCAAGTCTTTATAGACATCCTAAAAATCAAGATAATTAACATGTTGTTCTTTCTAACTTTCATGAGACAAAGAACCATGTTGTAAAATAATAGATGCAACAACCATAGGAGGCCTAGATAGCATATTTGCAACCTTATTTTGAACATCTTTTATACTTAATCACAAGATGGAATGTTTATAAGAAACCCATCCAATGAAGATGTCTAGATTGTTGTAGCTTAGTTTGTGATTGGAGATATTGTAAGGGCTGATGATCTGTATGTATTATTGTTTATTTACCCATTAAGTAATGTTTCCATTTTTTAACACTTTGAACCAATGCATACAATTCCTTATCATAAGTTGGATATTTTCTTACTACACTTGTGAAGGTTCTAGAATGATATCAAATAGGTTTCTTACTTTGCATTAAAATTTCTCCCATAGCATATTCACTTACATCTATCTCGATCTCAAATGGTTGTTGTATATTAGGAAGTGCCAAGACCAGAGTAGTATTTATCTTTTCTTTCAAAGTGTCAAAGGCCTTTTGATGCTTGCATCCCCACTAAAAGACATGTTTCACACTTGTCAAAGAATGAAAAGGTGATGCAATATATGAAAATTGAGAAATAAACTTTCTCCAAAACTGTACTACACTAAGAAAACTTCTAACCTCAATTTTATTAGTGGTTGTAGGCTAGTTAACAATGACTGTCACTTTTTCAAGATTAATTTTTAATTTACCATGTCCTACAATGTAACCCAATTATATCAAAGAGGTTTTTCCAAACTCACATTTTGACATTTTTAAATAATTTTTTTCCCTTTGTAATGCATCCATGACTTTCTTAATGTGGATCACATGCTCTTCCCAAGACTTGCTGAAAATCAATATATCATCTAAGTAAACTATAACAAAATCATCAAGGAATTGTCTACAAACATCATTCATCAATCTCATGAATGTAATCGGGGCATTACACAACCTAAAAGGCATAACAAGACATTCAAACAATCCCTATTTTGTTTTGAAGGTTGTTTTCCACACATCACCTTCATTAATTCTTACTTGATGATATCCACTTCTCAAATATAGCTTAGTGAAATAAATAGCATGTTTTAATTGATCTAATAAATCATCAATATGAGGAAGAGGGTAATGATTCTTAATAGTAATTTTCTTTAAAGCACAAAAATCAACACACATTTGCCAAGTGCCATCTTTCTTTGGCACCAAAATAATTGGTGAACCAATAGGAGATGAACTTGGACAAATAATACCTCTATCCAATAGATCCATTACTTATTTTTTGATTTCCTTATTTTACACCACTGATAACCTGTACATGCCAATGTTAGGGAGAGGATAATCTTGCAATAGTTGTATTTCATGTTGAACTCCCCTTTTAGGAGGAAAACCCTTAGGATCCTATAATACATCATCATAAGTAGAAATGATTTCAACCAATTCATTCTTGTGTTTAGGATCACAATTTTCCAAAGCTTGAGAATATTCTTTTTCCTTAGACTTAACATGAGACAAAAATTATTGCTTGAATTAACTAGTCTTTTCATTTGCCATGTTGTAACCAAGGAAAGACTTGTTTTAATGTAATTTGCTATGACTATATATTCAATGCCATCCTTAACAAGAAAGCACTTATTCTCCTCTCTATAAAAGGTTGCTTTTCTATCATAAATATATGGGCTTCCCAAAACAATCCCACATATGTCTAAAGGGACAACATCCAACTCAACCTCATCTATGAACTTGGATATGATGGCAAACCTTAGTCTATAAGTTTGTGAGACTTGTAGCTTCACATTGTCACACACCCAACCTAGTGGATAAGGCTTCGGATGGGGATTGGTTTGTAAGCCTAACTTATTAACAACCTCTTCAAAAATTAAATTTACTTGTGAACCACTATCAAACAGAGTGTCAATCTTAGTATGTTTTGAAACAACTCTAATGTGGAACAATTCATTTCTTTTCTTATCAACATGCACAAAATTTTTTTAGAAGAAGATGCATCATTTTTTGACTTAGTGATAGAAACTAAAAGAGAAGAATCATTATGTAATCCCATGGCTGTGATCTTAGTTTCATCACTTGAATCTAAACCTAAATCCTGAACCATAACATTAGTCTTCTTTTCCTTTGTTTGAAAACTTTTAGGCCTTAACTCAGGGTGTATTTTACAACACTTAGACTCATCATGTTTTTTATTTTAATGATTATAGAATAGCTTTCCTTCTTCTTTTTTAATAGTAAAAGTGGATTTCTGTTTACCCTTTCTTGATGAACTTTCCCCTTTGAATTGATTAACATTAGATTGCTTACTTTTAACTTTAGGAAACGATTATTTTGATTATTTTCCTCTAGCCTCTAAATGAGTGGCTTGAACACATATTGCATCTAAATTAGTGGGATTGAACATAAGAATCATATGTCTTAAGTAACTATGTAGCCCACCTATATATTTTAGCAGTGTGTCTTGTGTATAAAGAGGAACATTCAAAAGTAAAGCTTTTGTCCTAAATTCTTGTGTATAATCTTGAACATTTTGGCATTTTCCTTGTCTTAAACTTTGCCAATCCATCACGGCTTGTTGCATATAGCCTAAATGAAAAAATTGCTTTTTGATTTCTTCAACAAATTCATTCTAAGTGGAAATCGAGTTACCTTTTTGAAGCTCAGCTTCCTTCAACTTAATCTCCCACTAGATGAGAGTTATGCCTCCCATATGAAGAGTATCCAAATGAATTTTTGACTCATCCCCTACAATATTTTGGACCCTATAATAAACTTCAATCTTCTTGACCCAATTATCCAAATTTCTAGCATTAACTTCACCATTAAACATTGGTAATTCAAACTCAATATCCAATTTTAGTGAAGGGAGAGATTCCATATTTTTTTTACCATCATCCAATGAAGAAGGTTTTTTAGTTTCTTTACCTTTTGGTTCTTGTGAATCACCTTTCTCGTTCTCAAATTTCCTTTATTTATCATAGTAGAGTTCCTCAACCATGCTTCTCATCTCCATGAAGGCTCGGTAGAAAGCTTGTTCAAATTCCATCTCTTCTTTGGCCATCCCTAAAGCATGCCTTGATCCAATCTCTAGATTATACTCAATGAGTTTTCCTTCACCCTTTTTTGATTTAGACCTTGTCAACATACACTAGCAACCATTGTTAAATAACAACTGCTCTGATACCAAAAATTTGATCTAAAAATTGAAAATGTAAGTGTAACACATTTGAATAACACACTGTTGCATTTAAAAGATATACTATTTCTTGACTTTTCCATTTAATTTTTAATAATGAAATAAAAACCATAATTAAAATGAAGATCAAAATTAAAATAAATAGTAGAGAAAATTAGAAGAATTCACTAGCAAATTGATAATGGAGTTTGACTTTAATATCCTACGTCTCTGGGTTTGTTCAAAGTGAGGACTATTTCCATTAATTTTGTGAAACAAATGGCTTAAAAAATCAATAAAAGTCTTCAATTCTCCTATTCTAGTCTCTGACTACTTATAAATATATCTCTTAGACTTGTCATTAATGGCCCAAGGCCATACAAGGCATAAATAAATCTCTAACCTTATTAATTCTCTTACACATTCAGCCTCTTCTTCCCTTCTAATGGAAGTTCACTCCCTTTATATCACTTTGAAGCCCATAGCTCAAGTAGTCAAGGCTTATCAATTTTTCATGATAGGTGTAAAGGTTGAGTCCTTCAACCTTCTCTTTTGGTGTTTTAACACTTATCTTTATCCCAAATTTATTATTTGGGAATGAATTACATGTTTTAAATAGGTTGGTGCCACCTTTATATGTGCCAACATCCCTTTTGAAGGAGACTTAGGTGCTAATCTGAGCTTAAGCCTATACTTAGGCTGACATTAGATAATTTTGGGTTAGCACATGGTCTTTGCATGGCATGATGGGTTGGCATGGTAGATTTGGTTTTCTTGTGACTCTTTATAAAGCTTTAATATATATATCCCACATTGATTGGGTTTCTACAGACTTTTTAACTTAAATAAAATGTTACAAATAATGATACATGAAGATTAGGAGGCCAAGTCACCCCTCCACAAGAGTGTGTCAACCCTCACTTAGGGCCCCTAGTGATTAAATAGCGGGGCCCATAGATCCTCATATGACCGCCTCTAAAAGATCAGAGGATATCAACAAACCAAACACCAAACCAATTTTTTTACACACATTTAGATTATCATGTGTCAAATGATTATTGGACCACTTGGTGTATTTGAACAATGTTACATCACTTTTCAACACTTGTTATTCCCCTATCACAAAAAAAACTTTAGCAAGCTATATCTCAAGCATCTAGACTCTGGTTTGCATTCTAGAATAATTGTTGGAAAGATCTCGATGAATTCTTTGATGTGGAAGTGGTTCGACCAAAAATTGAAGACTTGAAAAATGGAATGGTACAAGGATCCACCTAGATCACTAGTGAAGGGTATAAGGGATGTAACCCATAACATAGACCTAAGGGCAACTAAGTAACACATTATATTAAAACTTGCCCTCTACAACATAAAATAGTTCAAGAATAATTTGAGGCCCTAAATGGATGTGGAGAAATGTTTTTCCCAAAGTGGGAGCCAAGGTATCATTAAATGATCAAAGAACTATTGAGATTTTTGACATGATGCTTTTAGGTAGTTAGAGTTGATCATAGGCATAAGAGGAAATGATATTGATACTCGCTCTCATATCAATCATGACTCATTTAACACATGTTTGATTGATGGATATGATGATGAAAAGAAGGGGATCATGGTCTTATTATGATATGGTGGAATTTTTTATTTTTGAAAGGTCACCATGGTAACATGTTGGAGGGATCCAATCAATGATGTAAGAGGTTGGGGATCATCTGGTTGAACCTTTATATAATGTAGTGCTTTGATTAAATATTTACATTGTTGGGGTGAGGTGCTAATTAGGTTATAAAGACTCATTTTAACTAGTGTTTTCTGAAGTTATTTTATCACTAAGCATTGGATAAATGGAAATTCATTAGAAGAAGAAGGAGCTCCTAAAATGAAAACCTTTAGCTTAGATGGTTGTGAGGGTGAAGGTGAAGGTGTAGTTGTTTGGGTTTGATTGGTTGGTTTAGGAGTTGAAATGTAGGACCATGAAATGGTTTGTTTGGTCATGCATTTTTAATTTTATTGGATGATTTTACCCTTATCCTTTTATTGGGATCGAGACTGAGTCACCATATGAATGGTATGGGTAAGGGGACCAGTTGCTCACTTTAGTTCCCCTACTTCAGTCCTTGGTAGGAGTAGAGAATTAGATGATTAGTAGGTAGATTAGATAGGTGGTAAAAGGGGAAAGGGGATTAAATAAGGTTCATCCATTAGATTATCTTCCTCCAAAAGGCCATGAACATTTTATTGGAAAGCTTTATAGTTTTGTCTATCATGTCTAGGGGTCTTATGGTAAATACAAATCAAATTGTCATTGAAACAAGTTAGCTTTTGGAAAGTGGGATCAAAAGGCTTAATTAGTGGTAAACTAATGGAATAAGCTTACAACATTATTTATGAAATGGTTGTATAAGCTTCTGATAAAGATCTTGGAGATGGTGGAGCTTAGACCTTGGATGTAGAGATCCTATGGGGTAAATATTTATTGACAAGAGGTGTGGTTAGTGGAGTGAGTTTGGTTGGTGGTTTAGAAATAATTAGATTAGTCATAATTGGTTTAGAGATTATTGGTTTATATGATAAGGTTTTAATAGATGGGGAAGTATATTGAGAAATGTCAGTGAGGAATGATGATGAACTAGGGGATTGAGTTGTTATAAATGGTGAAAGGGGAGATGGATTGTTAGAGGAAGAGTAGGTAATGGGAATGGTAGAGGGATGTGGTCCCAAAATAGAAGGTAAAGGTGAAAGAGTTGGTATTTTCTTAACCCAAGGTTGTGGTCTAAGTAACCCTTCCTTCTTAATGGGTTTAATTAGATTTGGCTTTGGTTGGGTTGATGTGGTTAAATCATATTATAGAGGAGGGTGAGTAGGATTAGGCATGGGAAGGAACCCTAAGTTTTTTATTGGCTTGATAAGAGAGGCATAGGGTGATTTGACAATTTTAGTTAGGGTAATTGGGATTATTCCTTGGTGACTTTATGAGGGGTAGTTAGTAGAGTCATAACAATATGCTTGAAAGTAGACTCAAGTGAAATGGAAGGTTTAATTTTATTTTTATATGGGAGTCCAAGCTGATGCCAAAATGTGTATCTATCAAAGTTAGGTTGGGAGGTAAATTCTAAACTTTGAACTAGTCAGGAAAAGGTTTTATAAATGGGTTTTATTCCTTGATCATTAGTTTCAAAGTGTAAGCCTTTTAGGGAATAAGAAGGAGTTGTTTTAGAGTTTCTATTTTTGGTTTAAGATTCTAAAAATGATGATTGGATTGATGAGGGTATGGTCTCTCTAGAAATAGTTTCCCAAGGGAGGTATAGATGGTTGTATAATATAAGTGGTAGGGGTAGTAGTTTCAAGTGGAAGGGTAGGTATAGTTTCCTCCTTGGTTTGGTTGCCAAAGAATTAGGTGACTATTCTTTTTGTATTGGATGAGTGGGTGTAATGATTGATGGAATGGTTATCTCCTTGGGTATTTATACCATATGAGATGTAGATAAAATAGTGGTTTCATCTAAGAAATGGAAAGGGGTAGTTAATTTCTCCATTGGGTTTTCTAAAGGAATGGATGGTGGGTTGGTTTCCTTTGTTTGGGTGATAGAGGTGATGGTTTCTTCAGTGGTGTGGACATTACTGATGACATTGATTACATGTGCCTCATGTGAATTGGAAAACTCAAGTTAGATTTCATGATGTTGGGTTGTAGTTGCATGATTTGGGAAATATTTTCAAAAAATATCAAGGGATTGATTGAAAGGAACATTTGGGTTATAAAACACAAGCTCCCATTTATCAATTAGGTCTTAGAAAATGCTTTTAAAGGTATTGCATCTATGAGTATCATGTCCATTGACCCGATGATAATCATAATGATCATTCTCATTAAACCACCCTAGAAGGGGATAAATAGTATCAAATTGTTGAAGGGGCTTGGTGGGTGGAAGTTGGATTAGATTGGATTTAAGTAGTTTATCCAAAATGATGCATAAGATTCCCCAATTGGGGTAAATGGTTTTGAAGGATCCTAGTTTTGGGTATAGTTGTGGCAATTGGAAGGATTATTGGTTCAAGGTGCTTGATTGACTATTGGAAGTGGTGCAATTTTGATAAAAACTAAGTATGTTGATGCTTTTACTTTAGAATTGGTTGGGTTCATGGTCTTGGTGGAGGATGATTCAGTGGATTTGAAACTAGAATTTTTATTCCAAATCTTCAACTTCCCTTCATCAATAGCATGGTTTTCTAATTTGTGTGCCATAATGAATGCTTCATCAAAGATCCTAAAGGTTTGGACCTAGAGAATTGAAATAATGTGTTTGGAACACCCTTAGAGAATAATTTAATTAATTTAGGTTGGGGTAATGGGAAGGTGAGTTAATTAATGAGGCCCCTCCATCTAGTATTGAAATCAATAATGGATTCATCTTCAGATTGTTTGATGGAGTATAAGTAAGTAATGGATACATTTTTATATATGTTTATAAAAAAGTGTTTCATAAAGGTTTATGCTAATTAAGAGAAAGAAAAGATAGAATGAGTAGGAAGGGTATTATACCAATCAAGGGTGGCCTTAGATAATGACATGGGAAATTATTAGAGGAGAAGGGAATCATCATAAGAGATCAAGTAGTAAGCATGATAGAAAGATATTAAGTGTTACTAAGGATCCTCCTTACATTGGAATGTAGAAAATTTGGGCAATTCTCATTGAGAAGGGTAAGCATGAATGGGCACAAAGGGGTGGATAAGCTCATTACAAATTTGTTCATAAGATAAAAGGTTGGTTGAGGCAGAGATGGATGACTCCAAACTAGTCATTTTATCCATTATAATTTTGATTATATTGGGTTGAGTTTGAGAAGCTACATAATTGAGGGTTATACTTTTTTGAAATTTACTTGTGTCTATGTATTAATAGGTGGTATATGGTGCTGAAGAAGCCACATATTGATAGTTGGTGGTAAGGGGTTGAGATGGTGGCACATAAGATCTAATTAGTATAAAAGGTTGGGTGGAGGGTGGTATGTACCCTTGTGGTTTAGGGACATATTGGTAAGTTGTCATAGGCACTTGTTGAGAAAAGGATGTGGTTGGTATGGTTGAGGTAGGAGGAAGTTAGGAAGGTTGGGATTGGGTAGTTACCCTAGTACTGATTGGGGGAGGTTTTGAGGTATGAAGAACACTAGGTTTTGAAGTGGAACTATGGCCAAGGGATTGGTTGAAACTAAAGGGAAGATATAATATAGATTGGAAGATAATACCATAGTAAATGGGGCATACGTGACTAATGGAAAGGTTAAACCCACATGGGGTGTGATAGGAGGTATTTGGTTGGGAGGTGGAAGGTTGGTTTGAGTTTGGGTGGATGAGGTGTTGAAGAGGCCTGATTCAATGGTTGGGTTGAAGTGGTACCTACCATAAGGTGGGATGACATGTCAAGAGAAGGATTGGAAGAAGGAATTGAAGTAGAAGGGGGATGGTGAGGCAAGGTGTTGAGGTAATGTTGTAAAGCAACTAGATTATTATCAAGAAAGGCAAAAGAGTTTAGATCTCCTTTAGATATGATTGGGATTATGGAAGGAGAAGGCGTTGGAGGAGAATTATAAGGTGAAGTGTGAGGATATTTGTCAACATTTAAGGTGTAATCCATGGATGAAGAAGAAGGTAGTGGTTGCTTGTTTTGATTTCTCACTTGTTGTCTGGTTAAAACCATATGAGAAAATAGGGAATGTTATTATAACACTCACACCTCAAATAGAGAGTAAACCTAAAATAAATTCAAAGCAATCAATACATACACCAACAAGTGCATTTCAACCTTAGGATTACTTTTAAATATCTTTTGGCTTATGCCTTAAATATTATGATAAGGGAGTTTGGCTTGAAAAATGGGTAATAAAGAGGAAGTTTATGGATGGTTTTAGGTTTTCTGGGTGCTTAGAAGGAATATCTATGTTGAACTTCAGTACGTGGCTTGGTGTTGGGGCCTACACCCTCACTTCACAATGGTTTTAGGTTGTTTGGGTGCTTATAAGGAATAGTTGTGTTGAAATTTAGTACATGGATTGGTGTTGGGGCCTACCCCCTCACTTCAAAATCCTATAATGATAAGGGTGTTAGGTGTTTAGCCAAGATATAGTAATTATAGCGTTTATACTCAACTAGAGAGCTAACTTTGTTCTCCCCTTGGTGGTGAAATCCAAATGGGATAGCTAAGAGGGGGTAAGGTTTCCACTAGGTCATGAAATCCCAGTCGGTCCTTATCTCAATTATTATTTTGAAGTGTAAATTATTTTATGATTCATTTTTGTGTGTGATAACAAATGTAAATGCTATGATAAGATTATTTTGCCTCCTAAGTTACTAGATGAACTAAAATTAGCTACCAATCTATGAATGAAAATGGTTAATTTTTAATCCCAAAAAGAAATGATTTCATTTGATGAGTAAACAATTAAGGAAGAAAGAAAACTAGAGTCCCACCGAGCATGCCAAAATATTTCAATTAATTTCCTTCATTTATTAGTTTGGAAAGTAGATAAAATAAAGTGAATATGAGGGTGTGTGGATGAATACCCAGTATAATGCACACATTGATGTAGACAAATGTGGGAACTCCTCTTTGGCTAGGGAGAATAACTTGCAAATCACAAGAATACTAGAAGAAAAATTGTTAGATGGTAGGTTGAGTGGATTGCCTAGTGTATGATAGATCCAAGAAGCATGAGGATTTATAGGAGGATATCAATCTAATTACAAGATAATTAAGTCTAAAATGATATAATAAATATATTTGCATTTAAATGATAAGAAATTAAAAATGCAAGAAAATAAATAGTGTACCTATTTGATAGAATATATGACATGATGCAAAAATGTACCAAGGTCAGGTCCAGAGGGTCTAGGTAGGATCTGTAGATAGGTAATAATCCAAAAAAGGGTCTGGTAGGGTGTGGGGAAGGCTGAAATAACAAACTATTATTTTTCCCTAATAGTGACCAATGATGATTAGGGTGACTGGTGATGGTTGTCCTGACTAGTGATGGTTATGTGACTGGTGATATTTTATATAACTAGTGATAGTTATAGTAACCATTTATGGCTACCTATGGGAGAATGGGTAAGAGGCTAAAATGGAATTAAAGGGATGAATATAATTAGAAAAGGGTGAAATAGGGGCCTTGAGGGTATGTATGGGTGTGCAAGTGAATAGATCAAGACAATAAATTATGATAAAGGGTGAAAACACCAATATTAAAGGAAAGATACATGTATAATGTCAAGTGGATGATAGTTGAAATGTGAAAAAAGTTGAATATCTTAATAGTACTCCTACCTTTAAAAGTCATGTTGATAGAGCTTCATGGTCTTGGATGCCTACACAAAGAGAACAAGAGAATCTAGATGAAAATTTATCGATCCATAACTCTCCAAGAGCCCTACATTTATAGCATAAAATTACCAAGGAGAGGGAATCTTAAGGGAAAGTTTCTAAGTTATTAGGGGATGAAGTTGCCTATTTTCATTCATCTTTAAAATCTATTTTTTAATCAAGACTCCATTGTGGAGGATGCTTATCTTGAATAAAGTTGGAGTTTATTTGAAAGCTTAAGGCAAGTTTTATGACCCCAACCATCAATGGTTAAGGTGACCATTGATGGTTACCCAAATTGGTGATAGTTAAGGGGTCATGAGAAAATGGGCAAAAAGGTCCTGAATGAAGTGATGTGTTTTGGAGGGTTTTTGACATAATGCTAGTAAACTAGGTGGTATACTAGATGAAGAGTTGATTAAGGGTCCACAAGTCAAGACAACACTAAAAAATATCATGGTGTATCTTTCAAGTATCTACATACAACTTGAATTGAATTCATAGAATTAGTTATAGGCTTGGAATCATGTTTCTATATTTGATTATCACCCTATAGGCCTTTTATGTTTTTAGCCATAATTGAAGCCTTGGATATAACTTAGAACATTACTCCTTACTATAGTACACTTTTAGGTTAGTGCTTGAGGCCCTTTATAATATCTACATACTTATTGAAGGTCTTGGAGTTTTCAATAAACTTTCAACTTGTTGGTAATTTTTCAAGATTATGATGGAAACCTATTGGAAATATTGTCATTTATGTCAAAAGGTAATTGTGAATCTGATTGATGGCAAAGTATTTTGATAAAATAATGAAATTAAATAAAGAATTTTTAATTTTATTAAGGTGAATTATCATGAAAATAATGGTCATATCTTTACATGGAATCAAAGATAAATTGACTATGTCTAATAGGCTAAAAGAGATAATTATGGTGAAGGTTTCAAGATAGTTATTAAACCTAAAATGGTCCTCAAATTTGCCAACCTAATTTGGAGTTGTGACCATTCAAATGGACCTTTTCATTTGAAGATTCACAACCTTAATTTGTGTCTTTTTGTAGGTTATAAATAAGTGCATAGCAAGTGGAAAATTTGTATGTTCGAAAGTTGAAGATATAAATAAGAGAATAAATATTTGAAAGAAATATTTTGTGAGAATATTGAAAGGAAAAACAATAAATATAAGGCAAAGCATAGCAGCAAAAACACTCAAGTGTAGATCAAATCGAAAGGAGATAAAGTAGTGTTATATCATCCATTATGTTATCAACAAATCAGAGATAAAAGAGTGATTCTTGTGAGAAGGTTGGTGCCCTTTTTTGAATAGATTGGTGTATCTTGATAAGTTGGTGCTCGATGAAAGGGGTTGGTGCTCCTGTAGGTTGGTGCCTATAAAATTGTATTTGGGGTTGGTGCTCCAATAGGTTGGTACCTATGAATATTTATACTAAGAAATATTTTTCCATGGTTTTCTCTCGAAAGGGTTTCTATGTATATCTGGTATCACTGTGCATTCTGTTATCTTGTATTTTGATTTGATTGTTTTGAATATCTTAATTGGAATAAGTGATTAAGTGTAAGAAAATAATATATAATACTGATTTACCCCCTCTTAGTATTAGCCTATGCTCAAAAAAACCTTGAGACTTCACTAGTTCTAATTGCATCCTACTACATGTCAATTGTTCTTTGTCTCTCACTTAAAAAATATTATTCATAAATATATAAGAAACATCATCATCATCATCAAATTAGCATTCATCCTCTTTGGTTGGTCATGAAGCTTATGAGATAGTTTTATTAATCTACTTTGAGAAATCCTAGAACTTATCCATGTTTTGAGGACATAAAGTTTGCATAGAACCTATTATCACTTATATTTTCACCCCTTTGAGGAGATTTATAAGATCTCCTCATCCAAGTGGCACAATGGAAACACCTCTAGACTTGTGGGTAGCCTAATGATGAGGTGAATCTTTAGGTAGGGTTAGCTCCCTTGATGTACCATTTTGGATCACTACTACACCTAAAATTTTTTTTGGGGGGAAGGGAGAAGATAATTGAAATAAATGTATCCTAATGGAGGTGATACACCAAATAGATTGATGACTTCCAACTAGTTGCATGTTACACTTGAAACTAAGAGACTAACCAAACATACACTTCTCCAATTTGTATCTCCTTACATCAATATTACATTATGAGGTTATGGATGAATTTTTAAGATAAGAAGACTAGACAAGAGGATTTTAATGGCACTAGTGAATATACTAACTCACTCAACCTTGACACTTCCTAGAACACTTCACATGCCCTGCAAGAAGAAGATTTACAAATACAAATAGATGATAGAATGAAACAATCATGCTAAGGAAAAAAGAGTTACCACTTATGAAAAATTAAACATTATAAATGAACATACTAAGAATAGTCATAGAAGAGGTAAAAATCAATATTTATATTGATCAAAAGGTATGAAAATCAACAGGGCTTTTCCATACTCAGGTGGATCATAAGTTACAATGGCCAAAATGTTTAGTTCTTATATAAATTAAGAGAGAGAGGAGGGAAGAGAATTCCAAAGTTAATAAATGAACCTATAAAGATAATAAAATAAGTTAATTGTACATTATAAAAGGATTTGGGATGAACTATGCAAGGTCAAGAAGCACAAGTGTCCATCCAAGTCATAAAACACATGAAAAGTGGCATGAAACTCCTCATTTTAGGTTAGAAAACTACCTTCATGATTTGAACCTATTTAAACATCCCAAAAATTATTAGGGATAGGTATGATGATTTTAATTAATGGGAATATTTTCAATCATGCCTCTTCATTCATTAGTTATAGACCTATTCATGTAGAACCTTCCCAAAATGAGCTATCATCATTTGTAGTCTAAAAAACTCTTCCTTCATGAACCTTACACACTTGGCCTCTAAAAAGGCATTAGTTTTACATTAAAATACATGATATGGAATGAATGATAAGTTTTAATACCCTATATTGCCTTATAATCATTAGGGACACCTTAAAAAGGCTCACACTTGAAGTTTTCATACTTCTCCCTAGCTTGGTCACAATGCCAGTTTTATTTAGTTGAGAAGAAGTAGCTGGTTAAGGAACTTAATAATTGTTATAAGGAATTTAAATGAACATGGGTGGTTATAAAAAGTCTAAAATATATCCCCCAAATTTGGTTTCATCTCTTGGAACCTCTTAGAACCTAAAAAATGCATAAAACTATCAAGAAAAACCTATTTTACACTCTATCTGCATAATTTCATACAACTAATCCTAATGAGGAGTATATTGAGAAAGTAATATATAATTTTAAATAAATTTCATAGTAAAATTATTCCATTATAATATCTTTCCAACCTCATTTTCTCCATCGAGTCTTGATTGAGGGTTTACAAGGGTTTTAGGTCTATTTTCACTCTTAAGCATTGTTCATAAAAACTTGAGGTTCAAATTGCAAAAAAAAATCTCCAAAATTATGTTCAAGGACTCTTATAACACCTATAAACTTATTTTTACCCCATTAAAATCCTCCAAGGAGATATTATCACTCAAATTTGACCTATCGAGCTTGTTTTCTTATTCCTTGCAGGTCTGAGTTGATTTTGGGCTCAAAAATGGGTTATTTGTGACCCCTTTACAATGTGAAAGCTTTAACATATCTCAAAAGACCTTTAAAACATGTTCCAATAAATTTTAATTATTTCCCAAATATATAATTAAACATATCTCAAAATACCCTACAAACATGTTCCAATCCATTTTAATTCTTTCCCAAATCTAGAATTAAAAATGGCTTCCTCTTTAGCTTTTATGCCTCACGATGCCTAATAGTCTATCTGCACCTTAAAAATTAAAATGAGTTTTTTATGGTTCTCCCTACATGTAAATATCCTATATAACTCTATTTTTCCCTCATAAAAATGTTTTAATTCATGATAATGTTCATCTCATGTCACAATTAGAATTGACCCTCTGTTTGGCCTTTAGGCCTATAAATGCCTAGCAGGCTTGACTGCAACTCTAAGGTTTTACAACTCCATCTTGGGATTCCTTAATTTGTGTTTAGTTTAAATTATTTTCTAAGTTATTTCCAACTTTCCAAACCCCTTTTCAAATTCTCTACGTCTTCTAGCTTCATATTTCTACCTTATTCTCCTAATCGTGCTATTTTTGTTTATAAGGAAGTGCCCTTTGTCTGAGACAAGAAAAAGGGAAATACCTTTGATTTCTTAGAAAATATGAATATTTGAGAGTATTATCAATTTATGAAGACCATTTTTACCAAAATTAGGCTCCAGATCAGGTCAAAATACCCCCTACTCCTTCAAGCTTCAAGACAGACTATGTGGGAAGGCAGACTGTGTAGGGGTATTGAAGAGTAGACTACTTGAATATGTTATATATCAATTTATAAACATATTTTCAATTTAAAATAGAATTTATATGGTATCATGATCATAATTAATGTGTCTTAGGTATTTTTACCACTTCAAACTTTCTACATATCCCTTTCCATCCTTGAATCCTCAAGACTGTATGCACAAACCCTGACTATCTTTTGCTTTAGCCTGCTCCTGTAGGTTACCTTTCATGAATTAAGATTGATATAATTTAAAATAATCCTTGATAATTCTTAGGATTCAATTTTTACCTGATTTGATCCATTTTTCTCATTTATGGCTACACCCTTAGCAATAACCATCATCTTTTATTCACTGCCTTTCTCAGTCAACTATGTTGGGAAAGATGAAACCTTATAGGTGAATTTATTTGAATTAAGCCTAGGGTATATTGGTTATGACCTATTTATATCTTATAGTATAATTCAATAATTTATTAGACTTATGTTCATGTTAAATAGGGCTTTAATTATCACCTAGACACCATGCTCTGGTCTTACTTTCTGCCTACAATTGACTAAATTGATTGTGTTTTAGCCATTTAGACCATATAGGTATGGATTCAACATTTTAAAATGAGTAAAAATTCCCTTGGATATTATATAATTTATTTTGGATCTATTTTAGATCAACCAAAATTGATGTCTCCATGTTTAAACCTTTGCAATGGATAATGTGAATTTAAGGTCTGTTGTAGGTACACATTTTATGATTAGACACACGTGTAGATGTGTATGGGACCTAGTACCTTTATCTTCAATACTATGTTGGAACATTATTGGGGAAAATAGGTATTCTTCAAACTATAATTTCCATCCATTATTAATACATGTTCCACTTGCAAATCTAAATGTTAAAATCACCTTGGATTCAAAACTGTAGATGACGACTGCTTAAAATCAATACATAAAAATGCATATTAGGGCCTTTCAATAACCATCCTTATTAGGTCCTCTATTCTCAAAAATTTTCATAGTATCTATATTATATATAGGTTAACATATGAACACATTAAGATGCATATAATACATTGGAAACCTTGTTTAATGGCCTCCACCAAAATGCCACAGGGCTTTATTTTGCTAATTTAGGGAAAAAGGAATTGAATTCTATCATTGGAACTTTGAAAGGTGGTTTCCAAATCTCATATAAATTTATCATATCAAATTATTTTACCATGATATAATTAAAACACCAAGACTTTAGGAATTGTTTCATCATATGCTTGAACACTCCAAAGTGACTCCTCAGCTAACACCACATGTAGGTGGACACTATCATATATAGGCAGTAAAGGTGAGAATTGGAAGTAGATATGGATTTACATGATTATGAATAAATATAAGATTTTAAAGGAATGAAAGTGTTTAATTATCACCCTAAAATATTTAATCACTTATAAAAACTCCATTCTACCATGAAGTTATCTCATGAGGCTCTTGTAGATGCACATTAATGGTTGCTTGACTGTATATGTTGTACATGACTGCTATCATAGAATTTTTTTCTATTTGGAAGATTAAACTAAATATTAATACAATAATAACATGTAAAACACCTTTTTACTCTCCATTAATTCCTTATGAATGTGATTAGATCTCAAGCATCATGACTGAGACTGGGAGTAGGCAACAAGTTGACTACGAGTGTGATAAGATTGGGTGTTTGATCAAAATATGGAGTTATAATACCAAAAATTGAATTATATGGTATGTATTGCATTTAAAAATATAAAAAACCATATTATACTCATGTGAATCCCTTGTAGAGAATAAAACCTTCTGGAAATAGTGAACTTGACTACCATTTCACTTGGAACATCAACTTGTAAATTAAACTAATTATCCCATGATATCTTTGTCAAAAATTAAAATAAGCATGGAAATAATTATAGTATGGATCTAAAATCCTATGGAGTCAACATCACCAACTAGTTCATACAGGGTTGTCCAAAATGGAGCAAAACCTATATGGTGCACATATTAGCAAGCAAAAAATCATAGTCAACTTCATGAGGATGGTTAATGAATAATAGGCCACAATTACTCTAAAAAAACATAAAATGGAATTTTAATAAGTGTATAATACACCCCCAAGATCATTTTTCTTGAAACCTCTCATGCTGATCATACCAAGTACAAACCTAAAGATTGATTTTACTTGCCAAGTCTAATGGAAGGATAGATAAGTGGTTTTCTTTATTTTTTAAAGTTTTTGATCAAACTAATCACTAAAGTAAGTGTTTGTAATACCAAGGAAACTCTTGAAACATCCCCAATTTTATAATTTTGTACAATTTCATACAACTTAAAAAAACTCTTTTTTTCAAGAAAACTACCTCTTTTTCTGAATAACCTACCACTTTTTAGTTAGGAATGGTTGAATAAGGCATAATGGGACACATTTCATGTGACATAAACTTTTTTAACCTTCACACTTTCAAATTAATCGATACAAGTCATTAAATGCCCTTTTTGACCTCAAAATGACTAAGGACCAAGGCTAATGTATCATTCAATGACATAAAATGACATATAATACATATTATTATATCATATTATACCCCAAAAAACACTTAAACCTCAATTTTTTACCTATAGATTCCCCAGTTTTCCCTATAAGGTCAATTGGTCAAAAAATTAGTGACTCATAGGGGTATTATGCCCGCTATACTAACTAAACTAGTAGCCTTATCAATCCATTGGTCTTAAGGAGTCATATAAAACCTAAAATAAAACAAGGAGAAATTTCACCATTGACCATAATATTTGATCAAGATAAGACCACTTGACTACCTCAACTACACAAAATAAAGGACACACATAAAGTAAAATAAACACACTAACAAGACAAACATGTGCTTAAATTTTTTAAGAAAAACAAGAAGAAAAAAACTATATACAACTAAAAACTAAGCATACCTCCCTTTCCAAGAGCAAAAGGTAATTTTCTTGCATCTCCTTCTTCATGAGATGAATCATGGTGCCAATCATGTTTCTCTTTGGATTGAACATGTGGTAGATCAGACCTTCTTCTTGGCACCTCACTTGTTATGTTCTCAAGTAGACCATCTTAAAATAGGTCACCAATGTAAAGGTATTCCTCTTGGCCTTGTACACATACCTCATATTGCTGCCCACTCTTCATATCATGATCAACTTACATCTTCTTTGTAGGCATGATCTCAAGAAGAATGGTTTCTCATTCCTTGGAAGATTAAGGCCTATATAAGCTTGTCTTAACCTCCAAAGGCTGGTATGGACTTTTTTATTGCTCATCTATGACATGTTGGACAATGTCATCTTTCTCATCATCACTTATAATCAAATCTAATGAAATAGTAGACCCCTTGAGAGACTCAAACTCATTAAAAATGTTTTCATACTACTACCAAAATTATTCATCTTCATTTTTATTAGTATCATGAAGGGAAAAAAAAGAGAAGCTCTTTCATTTTCTTTTTTAGAATAGAAAATGACTTCTTCCAAGATTTCTTCTTCAACACAAGGAAGACATTATTCATCATTAACCAAACAAGAAGACTCAAAATAAGAACTCACCTATTATTTAACACTTAAGACATCTTGAGGGATCTCAAGTTATATCTCCACTAGCATGATTTGATTTTTCTTCTCAAGGGTTGTAAGATCTTCATTCTCCTTCTTGGTGATGCCAAGACTAGGCATCTTGAAATCTGATGACCTAGCCCAATGAGGCTGCCAAGGAGTTATGCTTTGTTCAAGCAAGAGTTCTAAATTTTCCTCAACCAAATGTTCCTTTTTAGGTTCCTGTACCAAAGGTCCATCAAGGAAAATTATGATGGTATGAGGACAAGATGAACTAGTTGGTAGAGGTGGAACATAGGGCTCAAAATCAAGCTCAAAATGAAAAGTAAGAGGTTCCTTTAGGTGTTCTTGGGGAAGGGGAGGTAGAACTTGGTATAACATAGCTTGGTTTTCTTCCTTTCATTTGAAAATTGCTTCATTGAGATCTGATTTAGCTTAAATACTTTCTTTAGGGAGGTTATATGGGGTGTGTTTAGGCATAAGATCTTCTTTTGGGTCTAAACCTTCCATCACACATTGACTTAGTAATTTCATCATTGACTCTATCTCTTCAATATGCTTGTCTGGGTTCTCTTGGAAAAATATTTATTGAAGTTCATAGGAATCATCATGAGAATAAAGAATACAAGAGGGATGACATGGAACATAAGAGTCTTCTTGAGGAAGGGTGGGAGGGACTTGTAAAGGATCAACTTTATTCTCAACTTCACACTCCTTAACAATGCTTCTATCCTCTTTCTTTCCCCATTATTCCAATATCTTAATCCATATTAGGATGTTAGGATTAGAAGTATTTTATTTATTTGGTAATTTAGTTTGAGGATTGGATGAAGTTTTCAAGGAACTTGGGATCTCATTAGGCTTGGACTCTCCACCTTGTCTCCAACTTAGAATCTCATATCTAGGGTCTAGCCCTTGAGATGGGGATGTAATGTGAGAGGGAAAGAGGGTTGACATTACACTTATTTTTTTGATGACATAGAATATTACATATGCATATTAGCTAGCTCAATCTACTTATCAAGATTATCCTTAAAAATAAGGTTTCTCTTTTCAACTCTCTCTTCCAATTGATGGGGAAAAGGATGACTTTGGTAAGCTTGATTGGGATCATGAATAGGTGTCAAATAGGACTAAAAAAAATCTTGGGGAAGTGGATATGAAGGTTTATAGGTTTGGTGAATATGCCTTTCATGAATTCTTAGCTTACCCTCTAAGGAAGAAACCAAGCCACTCATATCTAGCATCTCACTTATGAGTCTTTGCCAATTGGCTTTCTCAATAGCTGCCCACTCTTTTTTGACCATCTCTAATACATCTCTCACCTTATAAATAAGTTGACTAGGAACCTTTTTACCACATCCCCTTTGTGTGTTAATATCTAACATATACCTCCCATATCCCAAGAGTGTTTGCTTGAAGGTAGAAATGGATTGACTTGAGAAGTGGCTAGGTTGACTAGGAGAAGCAAGATATTGAGAAAGTTGGGTATGGGACTAATAAAATTCATGAATGGCCTAATAAATTGTTCATAATAGGTTGATTAATAACTTGTTCTTGTTTATAAGGAATGCCATAAGCTAGATATGCCTCACCAACTTGTATAAAATAAAACTCAACACCAAGGTCAACCATGAAACTTCATTAGGAAGAAAGAACACAAGGAATGGTTATCAACAATATTCAAAAGGAATACATGGGATAATTAATAAATTAATGTAACTTCAGAGTCACCATTGATGCTTAGATAGATGCTTTCAAAGGCTGATTGTTAAAAGACAACATTGAAAATCTTTCAACTTCCTGGACCAAGAGTCCCCCTAAGCATGCCAAAACTATTGTCACTTGGATTTTCACCCTTTTAGGATATGTTTAAGCTCTCCTCATCCAAGTGGCACAATGGAAACACCTCTATACTTTTGGGTAGCATAATGATGAGTTGAATCTCTAGGTAGGGCTAGTTCCTTTGATGTACCACTTTGGATCACTTCTACACCTAAAATTTTTTGGGGGAAAGGGAGAGAGATAACTAAAATCAAACTATTCTAAGGGAGGTGATACACCAAATAGATTGAGGACTTCTAACTAGCTACATGTTACACTTAAAACCAAGAGACTAACCAAACATACACTTCTCTAATTTGTATCTTCTCAAATCAATATTACCTTATGAGGTTATGGATGAATGTTTAGGCTAGGAAGAATATAAAAGATGGATTTAATGGAATTATTTAATAGAATAAATCACTCAAACTTGACACTTCCTATAACACTTGTAAGAAGAATCTTTCCAAATGTTAATAGATGATAGAATGAGACCATCATGTTAAGGAAATAAGAGTTATCACATATGCAAAATCAAACATTCCAAATGAAAAAACTAAGAATACTCATGAAAGAGGTAAAAATTATAAGTCTTATTAATCAAAATGTATGTAAATGATCAAGGATTTTCCATACTCAAGTGGAGCATAACTTATAATTACCAAAATGGCTAGTTCTTATAAAACTTGAGAGAGAGAAGAGAAGAGATAATTATAAGGGTCATGAGAACACTTTTTAAGATAATAAAATTATTTTATTTTTCATGATAAAATTATTTGGGACAAACCATGTAATTATAGGAAGCACAAGTGTCCATCCAAGTCATAAAATGCATGAAAAAGTGGCATGAAACTCCTCATTCTAGCTCAAAAAACTACCTTCATGATTTAGACCTATTTTAACGTCCCAAAACTAATGATGGATAATTATAATGATTGGAATAAATGGTAATGGTTTTAGTAATGCCTTTTTATGCATTGGTTTTAGGCTTTGTCATCTATAACCTTCCCAAAATGAGTGATCATCATCTAGAGTCTAAAAAACTCTTCCTTCATGCACCCTACATAATTGGCCTCCAAAAAGGCATCAATTTTATATGAAAATACATGGGATTGATTATATTAAAATTTTAAATACCATACATGGCCTTATAATCATTAGGTACACCTTAAAAATGACCACACTTGAAGTTTTCACACTTCTCCCTAGCTTGATCACTATCCTAATTTTGACTGGTTGAGATGAAGCAGATGGTTGAGGCACTTAGGAACTATTTTAAGGCATAAAATTAACATGGGAAGTTATAAAAAGTATTAATCTTTCCCCAAATTTTTTTCTTCTTTTGAAACCTTTTGAAACTTGTATAATACACAAAACTATCAATAAAAGCATGTTTTGCACTCCATCCATATAATTTCATATAAATAATATTGATGGGGAGTAGCTTGAGAGAGTCCTATACAAGGTTAAATAACATCATGGTCAAACTAGTCCATTATAATATCTTTCCAACCTCGTTTTCTCGATTAGGTCTTGATTAAGGGTTTATAAGGGTTTTAGGTTTGTTTTCACTATTAAGCATTATTCATAAAAAAATGTCATTCAAATTGAAAAAATATCATAAACATTATGTTTAATTACCCTAATAACACCTCTAAACTTATTTATCCCCTATTAAAATCCTCTAAGGAGATATGAGAACTCAAATTTGACCTATTGAGCTTGTTTTGTTATTCTTTGCAGGTCTAAGTTGATTTTGGGCTAAAAAATAGTTTATGTGTGACCCCTCTACAATTTGAAATATTTAAAATATCTGTAAATACCCTATAAAAATTTTACAATCCATTTTAATGCTTTCCCAAAGCTATAATTTAAAATGGCTTCTATTTTGGCATTTAGGCCTCACCATGCCTAATAATTTGTCTGCACCTTAAAGCCCAAAATGAGTTTTTGATGGTTATCCCTGAATATAAATATCCTATATACCTCTATTTTAACCTCATAAGCATTTTTCAATCCATGGGAATTCTCATCTCATGTCACAATTGGAATTGACCCTTTATTTGTCCTTTAGGCCTAAAAATGCATAGCAGGCTTGACTACAACTCTAAGGGTTTAGACCTCCCTATTGGGATTCATTCCTTTGTGAATTGTTTCCATTATTTTCTAAGTTTTATCCAAATTTATAAACCCCCTTTAAAAGTATTTACATCTTTTGGATTCATATTTCTACCTTATTCTCCTAACCTTGTCAGTATTGTTTATAAGGGAGTACCCTCTATCTGAGACAAAATAGAGAGAACTCCCTTTGATTTATCAAAAAAGATGACTATTTGAGATTTTTCTCCAAGTGATGGAGACAATTTGTACCAAAATTGGGCTCTATATCATGTCAAAATACCCCTACTCCTTTAAACTTCAATACAGACTATGCAAGGGTGTTGGAGAGTAGACTACTTGACTGTGTTTCATAGCCATTTCTCTACCTATTTTCAATTTAAAAGAGAATGTATATGATATAATTATCATAATTAATTTGTATCAGGTCCATTTACCACTTAAAACTTTCTACATATCCCTTCCAATCCTTGAATCCTCAAGATTATATGCACAAACCTTGACTATGCTTTACTGTAGAATGCACCTATAGGTTACCTTTCATGAATTAAAATTGAGATAATGTTCAAAGAATCCTTGAGAATTACTTGGAGTAAATTTTTACCTAATTTTATCCATTTATATCATGTTTGGATACAGCCTAATCATTAACCATCATCTTTTGTTCACTACCTTTCTCAGTCAACACAGTCAACTGTGCTTGGGAAGTTGAAACCCTGTAGGTGAATTTGTTTGAATTAATCCTTTGGTATAGTGATTAGGGCCTATTTATATCTTAAATTATAATTCAATACATTCTTTTATTTGTTTTCATATTTTATAGGGATTCAATTATCACCTAGACACCATGCTTTGGTCTTACTTTTTGCCTACAGTTGACTAAATTGATTGTGTTTTAGCCATTTAGACCCTGTAGGTATGGATTCAACATTGGAAAATGAGTAAAAATTCCCTTGGATATTATATATGGTATTTTGGATCCATTACATTAACCAAATTTGATGTTTCCAAGTTTAATCCTTTGCAATGGATGATGTGAATTTAATGTATGATGTAGGTACACATTTTGCGATTGACACACATGTAGGTGTGTATTGGACGTACTACCTTGCTCTTCAATCCTCTACTAGAAAATTATTGGTGAAAAAATATTTTCTTCAACCTATAATTTCCATCCATTATGAAAATATTTTCCACTTGCAACTCTGAGTGTTAAAATCACCTTGGAGTAAAAATTGTAGATGATCACTGCTTAAAATTAGTACATAAAAATACATATTGGGGCCTTTCAATAACCATCCTTATTAGGGCCTATACACTCCAAGTTTTTCATAATATTTTTATTATATAGAGTTTAAAATATAAGAATATTAGGATGCATATAAAACATTGGCAACCTTGTTGAATGGTCTCCACCAAAATGTCTTAGGCCTCTATTTTGCTAATTTAGGGAAAGAGGGCCTGAATTTTGTCATTGGACCTTTGAAAGGTGGTTTCAAAATATCATAAACATTTAGAATATCAAATAGGTATTCCATGATATAATTAACACACTATGACTTTAGGGATGGTTTCATCATATGCTTGAACACTCCAAAGTGACTCCTTAGCTAACACAACTTATAGGTGGACACTATCATATATAGGGGTAAAGGTGAGAATTGGTAGTAGATATGAATATACATGATTATGAATAAATATAAGATTTTAAAGGTTTAAAAGTGTACCATTATCACCCTAAAATATTTAATCACTTATCAAAACTCCATTCCACCATGAATTTATCTCATGAGGCTCCTATAGATGCACATTAATGGTTGTCTGATTGTATATGTTATACATGACTTATATCATATAATTTTGTGCTATTTATAAGGTCAAAATAACCATTCATACAATAATAACATGTAAAAAACATTTTGACTCTCCATTAATCCCTTATCAAGGTGATTAGATTTCAAGCATCATGATTAAGATAGAGAGCAGGCATCAAGTTGACTGTGAGTGTGACAAAACTAGGTGTTTGATCAAAATATGGAGTTATAAGACAAAAAATGGAAGGTGGTGGTATCCATGGAATTGAAACATTTAAAAAACCATATTATACTCATGTTAATCCCTTGAATATAATACAACCTTGTGAAAGTAGTGAACTTGACTACCATTTCACCTAGAACATCAACTTACAAACTAAACTAATTAGCCCATGAGATCTTTACCAAACATGAAAATAAGAATGTAAATCATGATAAAAGGGATATAAAATCCTCTAGAGTCAACATCACCAACTAATTCATACAAACTTATCCAAAATGGAGCAAACTCTATATGGTGCATAGATTAGCAAGCAAAAAAACATAGTCAACTTCATGAGGATGGTTTGTCAATCACAAGCCACAATTATTATGTAAAAAAACATAAATTTTAATATTAATAAGTTTAAAATACACCCCTAATATAATTTTTCTTAAAACCTCTCATGCTGATTGTACCAAGTATAAACTTAAAGACTACTTTTGCTTGTCAAGCCTGGCGGAAGGAGAGATAAGTAGTTTTCTTCATTTTTTTTGTTTATGATAAAAATTATCATTTAATTAAGTTTTTTAAATACTAAGGGACACTCATAAAATTTATCCAACTATATAAGTCTGTATAACTCAAGAAAACTCCTCTTTTTTCAAGAAAATTACCTCTTTTTCTAAATAACCTACCACTTTTCAGTTAGGAATGGTTTAATAAGGAATAATGGGACACATGGAACATGAAATAAAAAATTTAACCTTCAACTTCCCAAGTAATCTTTATGAGTCATTAAATACCCCTTTTTTGACCTTAAAATGACTCTTAGGTCTAAAAAGATTAAAATGATTAAGGACCAAGGCTAATGTATCATTAAATGACATAAATTGACATATAATAAATCCTATGACATCATATTATACCCTAAAAAACACATAAAAATAAAATTTTTACCTATAGGTGGCCCAATTTGACTTGCAAGGTCAAATTTGGTCAACAGAACCTTCACCTTCTCCTTTAATCTCATGGAAGTCTTTTTTATAGACAAACCTATAGGTGGAATGTATGCTTGATATTTCATAGTTAGTCATTAGAGTACTAAAATATTCAATAATTCACATTGGGAAACTTGAGAAGATCTTGGAAAATGTTATAGACCAAATTTGCACCCTAAAGAGGGATACTCCAGCCTCCTCAAATTTGGAATAACATTAAAACACCTCATATGTTATGGGTAAAATTATAAAAGGTGAATATTTAGATTATGGGATAGCTCCCATGTAAAAAACCTAAAATTAATCACTAACCTAATTGATTTGAATTAAAATGGATAGAAAGAGATTGAGACTCCTATAATGAAGGTGATTAACTATTGTAAATTCCACAACTTACTTGAACTGACACTATGGAAGATAACTTACAAAAATTGATCTCAAAACCAAAGGTTCTCTTAAAAAAAGTGTTTCAATATGAAGGTATAATTCAATGTATCCTTCAAGGTGGATGAATAATAGGTTTAATAATGAAAACTAATAATCTTCCTTACACTTAAAAACACACAAAGCAACTAGTTACACATCATATGACCTACTAGAAGGTAGATTACTCACACAAAACATGAAAGAGATAGATGAATGAAAGGAAAGAGAACTATAACTTATCATCCAAAAATAAAATAATTCACACACTTATGTAATACTTTGAGAAAATAAAATTAGTTTGAAATCTTTATTCTAAAGGCAAAATCAGTATCAATTCCAAAGGGCTTTGCCATACCAATGTGTGGATCCCTTACAAATGCCAAAAGGAAGCATATATATAGAATGAGAAAGAGCAAGAGAAGGGGTACATTAGATAGATCCAATGACAAATGTAAATATTTAAAAGATATTTATAATATTCAAAATGAGTTAGAGATAATCATAACATTCTTATTGGCATGTGTTGATCTCTTCTTATGATTGTTTCTTCAAAATGGCACAAGAGACCATTCACCTTTCTTACTATGCAATCATCCCTAAAACTACCTCTATCAGCACATCAATGTTGATTGATACTTTTATACAAAATTTAGACCTCAATAAACTCCTTATGACCTCCTTAGCACCTTTCATTAGTTTGAAATTCCCTTATACTGACATTGAAGTGATAACCATCTCTCTTAGGTGTCTTTAAGTCTAATTGGATTCACTATGCCTCTCCTTATCCAAATGGATAAAATCTTAACTCTACATCTAGGCATAAAATATATCTACATAAAATCCAACTCCATATATTATTAGACCTAAACTAATTAATTTTGAAACCTTGATCACTTTGAATGACTTCATCTTGCACCCAAAGCTTGTATTTGCTCCCAATTTCATGTATCCCTAAAAAAACATAAATATACTTGTGTGGAATAATGTACAAATTATCTTGGGAATATAGGAATATTTTTGAGTACCTAGTATGGACTTACAACTCCATGCCAAATTTCATCACCCAAAACTGAGTGGAAGTGTGTCTAATCACCTAATCTCTCTCCCCAATTAGGCATATAGGCCTAAAAACTAAATGTTTGCTCCACAGACTTCCCACACATGTGAAATTTATATTAAGTGTGTGATTAAATTTCCCCAGCCTCTATCCATGCTTTATGCCAAATTTTGGCTTTTGAGACCCTATGTAGATAGGTAAACTATGAAATGGCCAAAAAACCTAGCCTTTCTTAAGCCTTATTCACACTTCCTTTAACAACTAAACCTGTAGGAACACTTTCATGTGGTATATATGAATTTTTAGACTTTAAAATTTATAATATATCCCATAGCATCTCTCCTAATGTTTTGTACAAGTCTAGGATCTTGTATACCATGTTCTCATCCTAAAACCTCACAAAAGTAGAAATATCATGTTCATGCAGGTGTAAGTAAAAATAAATTTCATGGTGATGACTACCTAGAGTGATAAATGATGTTTAAGTTGTTGAAGAGAAATCCAACACATTTCAATCACTTTGGATACCAATCTCTCTCATCAAGTCCTTATTAGGATCTTAGGAGGGTTTTAAATGATTTGAGTTCTTAACAATTATTCATAAACCCTAAGGCCTTAACTCCTAAACCAATGCCACAAATTTTAAGTACACAAGTATACTCAACTCCCCTAAGTGATCAGTTTCCCATGCAACTTGTCCATATAGATCTAATCACAATAAGATGTTCTTCGAGTCTTTACTATGATGTTAGAGAGTGCTCTACAATCTTAACCTTTATTCATAAAATTTGGAGGCCTAAACCAATAACTAATGATATAATATTGAATTATGGGGACCCCTTCACCATCCTTGAAAAACATTTTACCCCATGCACAAGGTCAGGGTCTCAATGAGCAAGAGAAATTTGGCCTTGAAGTGTAGTCTTGTACTAGAAGAGTTTAAGAAGGTCTTATAGGCCAAATTACCACTTTATTTATTTTCCTCTACCTATATATGCCTCTTTAAAGTCTAAAAAAACATTTTGAAAATTACCAATGTCTTCAAGTTCTCACTTTAGCTTCAACAAACCATTTTCTCATGATTGTACATACAAGTTGTGTATGTGGCTTTAGGCTTTCCATGCCTAAATGGGCTTATCAACATTGGTACCACTTTAATTGACTATAAGTCCTATGTGGAGGTCATAATAACATTTTATAATAATTATCATGTGATTTTATTTTCCCTCGGACCTCTTCTCTATCAGAACAAGTAGGCATCTCACACTCTAGGCAGGCCTGTAGGAGTACTTGGTTATGTGTATGCAAGTTTCAAGTGAGTCTTGTTTTATAATTCTCCCTCTAGCATATTTAGGTTTATTTTGATCTCAAATGACCTTTTACACTTGTACATTGATTCACCTAAACTCTAATTTCACTGCTATGTATTATATCCTCTTTTCAAGTTTAAAACGAACTTGAAATAATTATACCAACTTGTAGGTGATCATTGGAGTTCTTGGTTACATTTTGGAGTTTATGACTCTATGAAATTAAATGATAAACTAAATGATATTTTCTAATTTATTGAGGTATTGGTGTCTTCTTTTGAAACCTCTTAACTTCTAAAATACCTCATATCTTCACAAGCATATCCTTTCTTTCTCATGTCTATTTAAGACATGGTTGTAAGCGGTAATTGGATGAGAGTTTTTAGTATTAAGATTTTAAATATAGAATTTTAAACTAGACTATTGATACCTTGATAGTAATTTAACTTCATTTTAAGCTCATTTACATTTAACTTAGCTCTTTGTAGTTTATTGGCACTTTCCATTTTCTCAATTATACATGTTTTGCCTATATTCTACTTGTAGGTATACATTAGGGTATCTTGAGAATTAGGTATTTAAATAACACCTTATCTATTGATATTTAACCTATTAAAGTATATAAAAAATGTATTGAATTTATATTTAGGTCTTCAAACTTAATATTTAGTGCACAATACAAAACATTCTCATGAAATGTAGACTTATAGGTCTGTAGACCTATAGGTGTGTAGACCTATAGGTCTACATTTTTTATGTTTTTAGGCACTATATGATGCAATTTTTGAGATCTTGAGACCTAAAAAATTCTCTCCATTGATTCCTTACATATATCATGAGGTCAATATCTCCATATAATTTTGATAATGCAAAACAAAAAACCTTCTGAAAGCATGTTTGTAGATAGTCTCATAATATAGTCTTCAAACATAGAAACATGAATGCTATTTTGAAGGACTATGTATGAAATATTCATTCATGTTATTGATGATTCCATAGAATAGATCATTATATCCATAGAATAGCATACTCTTCTTGCATTAGAAGTGGATCTAAATGTAGATTCCAAACTTATAGTTTATTTAGAATGAAATAGTAAGTATATATCATGGTTATGTCTTTAGAATTATTTGTTATCTATTGGTTAGCTATTTCTAGAGATTACTGGGAAAAAATATGTCAATAAGTGTATATAAATTTCATACTCAACTAATAATGATTCGAAATATGAAGAAGTAACCATTAAATCATAATGTTGAAATTAGATCTAGTATTCTAGTCAAGTTATGGGCTCCTATAGGCTTACTATAACAACTCTAGATTATAACAAGATTGCTAAAGTAGCTACATGTCACAATAGGCTTACCATAGTAGCTATTAATTATAATAGGCTAGACTAGCTATGGATTACATTAGAACAACTACATATTTCACCAAGATTGCTATGGATTTCACCAAGCTTGCTATAGATTTCATCAGGCTTGCTATGGATTTCAGTAGGTTACTATGGATTTCAATAGGATTGCTACGGACTTCAAGAAAACTTCTATAAACTTATTTGGGAAGTATTTCTAAGAGTATTTCAATGTTCCATCTATCATGAAGAATTATTTCCATTTAGATTCTTTCTATATATAGATTTCTATGTATAGACTTTCCATTATAGATTGTATTCATGTATGTAATTTCATTTCTAATAATTATCTCTCTCCATGTTTGGTGGAGATCAAGATTAGGTAGTAATATATTTCTTTGTTAGAATAAATATCTTTCTCCATATTTTATGGATATTGAGATAGGATAGAGTATCTAGGTTGTTGCGTTTAAATAAGGTGTTGGTTAGAAGCATGAAATTATAAATGCAACCTTCCACACCTGAGTGTATATTCATTCATTCAATAAAGCAATACATTTTTACTTCCATTATTTTGAGTAGTCCATCTAAAACTTGTGTTTTGAATAATCCTCTTTCAAGGAATGAGTTGGCCACTCATTCCAAGGAAAAATGGATCAATGTATTTTATTTTATTTTATTTATTTATTTTGTAATTATTCTTTTTGTTGTAAATTATTATTTTATTTCTTTCTTGTTTTAAATGTTTTTATTTTGTATAGTTTGTTTTAAACCTATAGGTATTCTATGTGTTTGAAATTTATTTTCAAATCAACAATTTACTTTCATGCAAGAGTGTTTTGATTTCTACAAGTGTGCTTTAATTTCCTAAAAAGATGCTTTTCAATTCTTGCAAGTGTGATTTTCAATTCCTAAACGTATACCTTTCAATTCCTATAAGTGTGCTTTAATTTCCTACAAGTTTGCTTTTTAATTGTAGTAAGTGTTCCTTTCAATTATTGCAAGTGTGAAGTGTGATAGAAGGAACCATTTACCAAATGTCTCTTTCTCCTTTTTCATACAACCTTTAAACACCAACCCCAAATTGACATCATTAAATGAAGGGTATTGATGACACTCATTAGTTAGAGAGCCTTGAATAATCTTGAAGGAGATTGGAATATGATGGAAAACATTTAACCATCACTTATCCTTGAACCCCATTTAATATTTCAAACATCAATTGAGGATTTGTGACATCTCCCTCATGGAGGCTTCTCTTGATTTCATGGAAGCTCACACATGCCAACCTATTGAAAAAAAACATGGACTCATTGTGCATATCCATATAGACCCTATACAATACTCCATGCTCCAAGATCTAAACTACATGAAAATGGTATAAAACATGAGCCTATGGGGTTTAATATTTATTTATTATTTTTATCTTGTTATTGATGTTTTATATAGCTCATCCACTTAAACCTCAAAATTATTTCATGAATGTTAAGACCATGAGGTTTCCCTCTTATGCCTAGGACCATTTAATATAAATCCTATGTATGTTCATGAACCACACATAAAATTAAAGCCTTCCTAAGCTTGTGAAGAGATTGAATAGTTCTATACATCAATTGAACTATAAACACCTATGTAAGTTCATTTTCAATGTGAAAATTTTGAAAATACACTATTACACACATTTGCACTTGTATATAGATCCCCTTGGTCGTACAAGTGACTTGAAACTTCATGATTTCCATCTTTGGACATTGGTCTACCATTTTATCTAACTCTAAATATTCTATGACCACCTCTTGACACCATTTACATTATAATATTTATTTAAATGATTTTCCTTTAGAATGATCTGTACCATTCTTCAATTTTAGCTTAGAATGTGACTTAAAGACCTTAGGATGTATGACAACATGTTAAAAGATTAATTCATGAATATATGACTTCTAAGACATAACTCAACCTCATGAAATGACTCATCATAATGATTTTAACTCAAACACATGAATAATCAACATTCACTCATGAATGACATTATAGACTATACAAGCACGTAAACAGACCAAACCTTAGACAATGCTAATCAAGGATTTAAGTGAACACTAGAAGACCATTACAAGACCTAGGTAACCATATAAAAGCTTAGATATCCTATTAAAAGTTTTAAAACTATAGGGATTGACTCATTTTTACCTGGAGGTCAAAATTGGTCAACAAATTAGTGATTCAAAAGGGTATCATACATGCAATACTGATAGATCTATGGTCTTATCCTTTTATTGAGAAATGGAGTCTCTCCAATGATGAAATCTAAAACTTATATACCTCTTGAAGACTCAAAATCACACAAAACCACACAACATGACAAAGGCATCTAGGAAAAACCACACAAAAAAGAGACACAAAACTTTGTGTTAAGTAATTATAGAAAATAAACACAACTAACATATTATATACAAAGCTTCAAAACATGTTTACGGTGGTGAAACAACTCCTTGAACTCAACCAATATTTTAAAAAATGCTTCTAGAGTCCTTGTTGATTCATGATAATAATCCATCATAAGGTGAGTTTATCAATGGAAACATACTCATTAAGGTGATATAGTGACTTATCATTCTTGAAATCTCTACTAGCTACAAGTACATCACATGAGACTCCTTTTAATGATTCTTTTTTATCTCTTTGATGATTGTTTGATATTGTAGCATGCTTGATATTTTTTATGCTCACTTGTCACTTCTCAATCTACTCTTTAGGGATCATAAAACTATTCCTAACCTCACATTAATTTAGATTATGATGTGTTAGGTGTTTAAAATCACCAAGCTTGATTTCTTGTTTTCTAAACACATCTATAAGTTGATCAAGGTTAGCTCAGTATCTATGTTGCTCATCATCCTCACAAACATTTGTCTTGACTTGATCATGTTATTTTAAGGTTTTATTTTATTTGATAGGGATTTAAAATTATTTATTTTTCTCATTAGACTCATCATTGACTTCATCATCAAGCCCATGTCTCTTCTAAGGAAGAGTAGACCCAATCACTTCTTCAAACTCTTACATTGTGGCATGATATTTCTACAACATATCATCAAATCCTCCTTAAGTATCAAGTTCATGTACTTCTTATTTGGTATATATAATTGCATCCTCACTTTGTCTACCATGCTATATTATATAATGGAACATCATCATCATCCATATGTAAAAAATAATTTCCCCATGCAACCTATTAAAAAGTATGGTCGGAGCTTACTTCAAGGAGAGATCATCATATTATTCATGAATAATATATGTTACCATACCTATCTCTTTTATGGTTTTATATGGATCAAACCCATAATGTTCATCTCCTCACTGATCAAGTAAAATATCAAATATACCATCAAGAGGTGTCAAAGGTTCTTGATCATTACGATGGTCTCCCTCCTTAGTAATAGTGAAATTCATGTTTGATGTGTTTGGTACATAGGGTTACACATGTAATTTATATAAAGGCTCAAACTTGATTGAAACCTTATCACCATGCATGGTCCTAAATGCCATATAGGACTAATCTAAATTCAAGTACCCCCAAATCTTAGTAGTAAAGTCCCTTGACAAACAAAGAGCAAAGTGGGATGGTATATCCACAACTATAACATAATATGAGATAGAGAGGGTAGGAAAATCATGAAGAGTTGGATGCAAACCTTTGATGATGACAACTATTTTGGCATCTGATCCATCTAATGTTAACACCCCCTTGGAGTTAGGTTCATACTCCAAATCCATCTTGTTAACAACTTTTTTGGGCATGACTATGGTTCTTTCCCCACTGTCAATCAAAAAATTATGAATAAATGAATATCCAATGATTATAGAGAGGTAAAAAGGAGGGGGTTTATCTAATCTTTTAGTTTTGACTGGCCACTCATTGTTAGTCTTCAATTAATTTGCCAAAACTACCCTTCTTTCACTAGGCTGCTTAAGTGTTACATTGAGCTTGGAGAGCTTATTTTAGAGGAGATATATTTGTCCAAGAATATAAAATGTATCCCATATTATGATAATTACATGGAAATTCTTCATCTACTCAATAATATTCATAGGAGAGATGCCAACCTTGTCATACCCTCTAGTATCCATAGCACTACCAATACCTTATGTTGTTTGATGCATAGGAGGAGCTCTAGCATTCTTAAATATCTAATTTACTTGAACCATTAGGGCTTTATTTGACACATATTCTCCTCTATATTCTTAAATTTCATGCTTAGAACATAACTTAGCCCTTATACCTCTTCAACCACTCTCTTCTTTGACCTTGTGTTTGTAGCTATAGGCTTTAAGTCTATGTTCAAGTTACTTGGGTAATTGACTACACAAGAATCCTCTTAAAATTATTTCATCAAGGTATCCCCTAATTGATCATTCTCTCCATTAATTTATCCTCCACTAAGTATCTCTTCTTGAGTCATAATATGCATTGTTCCCCATTGTGCCATATAAGCTTAGTTGAATGTCTCATTTGCATAGATGGATGAGCCATGAGATTGATCCCATTAAATTTGTTCTCAATGATCTATAATAAGGTTATTTTGGATATTAACAAGATATTTTTAAGTAGAAGTACCATTTTGATTAAGAACAATGTATTTATTCATTTGAGTTAACTTCCATTGTCCTTGAGAGTGGCCTTGAAAAGGCAGTCTAGGAGCTTGATAAAACTAATAAGGCTGATAAAAACCTTGAAAAGATCTCTATTATTTTTTTATTATTTCCTCTTGGTATTTTAGTTCTCTTTTCTAAGAACCTTTATTAGATATGTATCACTTGACTGATTAGACTAAACTTGCTTATGTTTGGCTGTAGGGATAAGAGACATAGTGGAAATAAGAGTTTGTACATTAGTAAATAAAAGCATAGGGGGTATAAGAGACATCTTCCTAGCCTGTATAAGGCAATTTTCATCCCTTATAATAGTCTCATAGTCAATAAAGAGTGTATCCCCTCCCATGCATTGAATCATTATGGATATGTCACTATTAAAAGCCTTGATATAATAGATAAAATCATGATTTTCAATAGGCCTTACTAAGATTGGGTTCCTATCCAATGTCTTTTAAAATCTTGTCTAGCCTCTTGAGAGGCTCTATTTATATTATTTATTTTTTTGGTTAAAGACAAGTGGTCAGTTTTATCTTTAAATATCTCCTCAAAGAGTCACCCAATTGGTCCCATGTAGTGATATAACTGGGAGCCAAAGTACCATACCAATCAAGGGCCTTATCCTTGAAATAAATATCCAATAAATTTATATCAACATTTTCTTCAAGGATGTTATGTATGTTTCAAAAATTGGCAATGTTCCTTATGGGTT